>JASANC010005219.1:0-10984 GCA_030248135.1 Theristus sp. LFF4_11
TGGAACCTTTTTTTTGGCTCACCCTGTACAACACATTGTACATAGTTCAACAAAAGTCAGTAGCAACTAAACAAAAATTGAACAAAGATCCATTCCAGTGGTACGGTAGCCAAACAATTTACAATTTAGCGCACCAAATTGTATATCAATCAGTTCGTTAAAAAAACAACAGCCTTTTTACTGGTAAGTGAATGACCAATCATAAAAATTCAAACTGAACACTCAATATTTTGAAGCCAAAAACTGGTTGCAGTGCAGCCGTTGGCCGAGTGTTGAGCTGTGCACCCGCCTCGCGGACGGCAGCGTTCGCGCAACCGGCCGTCTGATGGGCTCCGACGAGTTGCTGCAGATCTGGCAGCAGCAGCTGCAGCCGACAACTGCAGACCAGCACAACAACAACAACAACAATAGTAATGCTGTTGTGCTCGATCGAGCTGCGAGCGAGGCGGCGTTGTTGATGCCAATCACGTATGCTGACTGATGACATCGACAATGACGCTCAGAAAAATGCTGAACGACATCGTGAAGCATCGGATGTGACGTGGTGCATTGTACCGCATTTATTGTAGTTCGGGCTTTTTATTGAACTTTTTTCCAAACGAATTGACCACAAAGGTTCACGTACAGTATGGCCGAATAAATGAGGCAGTCCGTCAAGGCGGCATCAGTCGCAGACTAGGAGTTGTCTTTTTCAAAACTGCAAACATAATTCCCAATCATGTGTGCAACGGAAAAAGAATGAACAGAATAGCGCGAATAATCCGTTAGTTTAAAAAAACACGTCAAATTTAGCACACAAATTGGTTTCTAAACGTCTTTTTTCTTACATTCAAAATTCGCGCGCTCCTTGAACCCTGAAAAAAGCTGCCATGTTTAATCGGCCATACCGTAATGTGGTTCTTTTTTGGTTTCACTTGCTTTTTTTAAGTTGAGTGATAGTTTCCATTTTAAAAATGGTGTTCACATCAAAAGGAAAAAACAGTCAGAGCGGGATCCATTCTGCTGGAAAAAAGTCGCTGGCGTTGTATGTTTTGCTCAGTGTTGAGCCGACTCTGGCGTACGTTTTCTGGTACACCACCGTTCCACCGGTCAGAAAGCCAGACATCCAGCTGTACGTGCCTGAACGATGAACAGAACTGTCAGCAGCAGGAAGCAAAAGGCTCACATGGAAACGCAGAAAGCATTCACGCTTTCAATCAAGCATAAAAAGATGTCCGGTGTTCTGTCCACCTGGTTGTCCCACGTAATGTCCCAAAAATAAAAGTGACAACACCATTCGCTCGGCGCTTTGGGCCAGTTTTATTTACAGGACACAGCGCGGAACACCCAGGCGAACAGTATCCCGGCACCTGTTTCGCGTGTTTGTACCAGTGGTGACGATTGAATGATTGAGCTGCGCCATGATGCACATGTCCATCACCTCATCGCGCTGCTCGTGCAGCCCAACGATCGTGACATCAGTGGCGTTGCCAAACTTTTCGTTGTTCCAGTGTGGCTCGTTGCCGAACACGAGAAACTGCAGGCACGCTGAAGTGTTCGACTGCAGCCTGCGTTCGGGCATCTGATTCATTGTTTCATGTTCACTGTCAAGTGGCCGGAAATTTCGCAGGAATCATCCCTGCTAATAAGCTGGAATCTATTGCTTTTGAATCTTAGGCATGTACATGCAAAAAATCTGTCCGAACATGCGTCCGAGTGTCCTCTTGGCGTCCGCTCAAATCGCCGAGTTTGTGTGGAAACTTTTATGTATTTTCGGAACACCACGCTGGACAAGGCGGTGGAACACTTGGTGGGACACCCAGCCAGAAATGACTTTAGCGGACGGACGCCTTTTAGCGAGAACCTGCTCTCCCTGCAACATTTCCAGTGATAACAATGTCACGCTGTCGACTCGATAGCCAAGGCTTTTGCCTATGGAATGCAGAAAATGCGATCGTTTCCAAAACACAACAACTACCTGTGCCTGTAGTACTGCATGGCCCGACGCACGTATTCGCTGTCAGCCGGCCAATGGCCATAGCGTATTTTTTGGGGCAGCGCGAAATCGCCCCTCCTGCAGTGGACGCCTACGAGCGTGCAGTTCGTGACGGTGCCTGGCGCCACTGCAAGCAGTCGACGCAGCTCAGACTCGCATTGTTGCGCCACGTGCGCGCGAAATCGCCGGAACTCACGGCGGATCTCGATTGCGTACGGTCTCCAGTAGCCGTAAGTCGCAAAGTATCCAGTGTACGACTGATTGATGTCCCTTGGCAGCGTGTGATAGCGCTTGTTCACGGTGTGCGGTTTGCGTTCGTGCACGTGCGGGAACCTGGTGACATTCTCGACGTCGTCGCAGTGTCCGACCAGCCGCAGTTGCCAGGACTCGTTCAAGCTGCGCACTGCGGCATTCGTCGACGAGTAGAACGGTCGCAGACGGTTGTGTCTGGCGATGCCGTACAACGAGGCGTACAGAAACATGCGGCTGCCCAGACGCCCGCCAAGGTGCTCGAGCGTCAGGAAACGCACCGGTGGTGACGCTGAGTAGGAGAAGCGCACAAAGAATATGAGTATCAACATCGACCCTTGCCACGGTGGTGTACCACGGAGCGCACTCCTCAAATTGAGAGCAAGACACGTTTTTAGGGCGTGCTCCAGCTAGCGAGGAGCCACTTGGTGGCACCCCGCAGCCTCGCATCGGTGGGCGTGTTCAATGAATACTTTCAATGCTTTCAAAAGTAGATGTGTACCATTTGCCTGGTTGGTTGGTGGCCTCTGAACGGCACGCCACAACTGAAAGTTGACATTCCGTTGCAGAACATAGTCACTCAGCAGGCTGAACGACGATGGCTGGAGATTAGAACTGCTCAGGGCCACTTGTATCAGGATCACCAATATCGCTACTGTTCCGCAGACGAAAATAAACAGCACCAACTGGTGCTGCTGCGTCGGACCGTTGGTCATGATGACTTTTTCAAACTCAATCGCACATTGTAGACCTAAAAACAATAAAAATCTACTGTATACTATTGTGGATTTATTCAAACGTGTCCGGACTAAAATGACGTCATTTGCTTTAAAAACGCCCGTTTGTCAAAGTACAACAGTTTGTCAGTTTGGTGTGACTGATTCGACATTCATCATTTGTTTACGGGAAAAAATCGGCTAAACGGAAATTCTCGTTTGCTGTGAACGGCTAGCGCATGTTTGGCGGCTCATTACGTCATTACGCCAGGGACACGTTTATAAAAACAAGCCATTATAATACTAGTCGTGTCTGTCTGTGTGTGTGTGTGTGGCACTTTTTTGCAATTTGAATTGGCACTTATTTTTGCTATTTAAGGTAGCCAAGGTAAATCTCAATTTTTTTAAAATATCAATGCCAATTATTTTATCAAAAAACGTTACTCTTCATTGCGAACGTTTGAAAAGCACTTTTAAAAATCGAGCGGGTTCTGGAGATAAAAATAAAAGCGGAACGCTTGCCACAAACAATAAACGGGTATCAACAGTAAACAATAACCGCATGAAAGCTTTGGTAAAAAAATCAACACGTTTCCAATTCCAGGAAAGCAGAAGCAAACAAATGTTGATAAATCCGGGGGTGCACCTTGCTGTTATCAAAATCGCAAACATTTCTTACCCGAGCCGTAGGCACGGGTCAACTGCTAGTAGCTAACAAGTAACTGTCACACTGTACATTTACATTTTATTCGTATTTTCCTGTTTGTCGAAAATGGCATTGAATATTGTTTGTCGTTTTATTTTGATCAAACGTAATAAAGACAGCACTGCTTTCTCGCAAATTATTGATGTAATAATAGGCAACAAGCATACTTAGTCGTTTTTCAACTTCAATTTACATCACATACATGCATGCGTGCAGTGGCGTGCAGTCCACCTGGGGTGCATCGTGCAGCTCGTTGTTTTGCTCTGCCGATTGTGCCAATCGATGGCTCAATCAACCCGGAACACGAGCGAGCCGCAGTGCAGACGGCGCAGACCGTAAACGTAAACATCTGCGAGGGGCGGCACGTTTGTCTGTGCTCAAGTGTCACACAATTGTACACCAAGTGCACACTTGTGGTCAGCACTGTACCTGCTTGTTTCGCTTTTTTTTCGTTGCAATCGGTATGTAAAACATGAACAGAACTGCTTGTTCACTGTGGGTTTGTATGTACATACGTAATGAACAGTTGTGTTTCAAATTTTTTCAAACAGTTTTCAAACGACTACATTTTCAAATGTATACTAACAGTGACCACGCAAATGAAAAAACTATGAGCACACAGTCTGCTTTTCATCTGCCACACCACACACCTGGAGCCCCAAAAACGTGATTTGTTTTGAGATTCTGATAAAAAAACTTCATTTAAGAAATACAATGCAGGATATTCAAAAATACAAAATTTTCGCGCATCGGGAATTTCAGTTTGCATGATGAGGTTGGCTTCTGTGCATGTTCTTTGTATTTATTTATTCTTTTTTGCGTCGAATCACGATAAAATATCAAATTTGATAAAAAATATGTGGATATAACGTCGCCATCTTACACGCACAAAACGCAGCTCAGAATTTAAAACAACAAAACAGAAAGAAACACAATAAAGAAAATGCAAAAATCACCAAGGCTAGCGGTTCACTAGTCTACGTAGCAACAAAATAGTTAAATGAAAGTTTAAAAAAGCAAATAAAAATAATTTCTTTTTTTTCAAAATTTGGAAAAAATACCATGGAGGCAGCGCGCGATAAAATGCAAAATTTGGAATGTCACACTGTAAGAAAAATGAAATGAGATGAAACTAATATTTATTTTTTGAAAAGTCAAGAGAAAAGAAATGAAACTTGTTCTGTTCAAAAACGTAAAGAAAAAAACTCGTGCGGTGTCAGTAACCCCGGGTGCTGAACCAGGAGGCAAAGAGACAATGGAGCAAAATTTGATTAACACGTCCGGTTTTTTTAAAGGTTATCTTTCTCTCAGTGGCTTTCTGTTAATTTGGCATTCATTAAATAATTCTAAACGTGGTAAAGATTTGTACTGTGATTTATTTATGGGAAAAGAAATGAGAAAAAGAGTTGTTTTGATGATTATGCGATAAAAAGAGAAAAATGATGCACACGGTGACAGTGTGTTCATCAAAGTTTAGCTGTCAGACACATGACGTCACTTGCTGCGTTGTGTGCGTGTATTCTGATGACTGTGTGACAAGTTCCAACGAACACACTTTTTTCAGCACAACCAACAATAAAGGAGTGATCTGAATAAAAAATGTGCAAAACGTACGCCGATTGAGTATCATCATGTAGAAGTGTGGAAGAAGCACGGGAGATTCATATTTCACAACTCTCTTCAAACAACAACAAAAAAGCAAAGATCTTGAAAAACAATAAAAAATAGAAAAAGCAACAAAAAAAAACAACACGAAAACCGCCCGATGCGCTCAACCGGTGGCCGTGCAGTTCGCGTCTGCTTGAGTGCTGTTGATCAGTGCTGAAGTAGCGTTACTATCGGTGAGTTTCGATGTGTTGGACATCAGCGTTGTTTGATGATGCGCGTGATGATTGTTGTTGTGCTGTGCGGATGATGCCTTTGTGAGTATAATATTGGTGTCGCTCGTGCTGCTCTGCAGTGTCACGTCCACTGCGGCGTCTGCTGCTGCCGTGAGCGGCTTGCTGTTGACTGCCGTGTCCCCGGCCGTGGTCGCCGATCGCTTCGTCAGTGCCCGCCGGAATCGTGCCGCCGGCCAGAGCCAGCCGAGCAGGCGGTGGCGTTTCGAGCCGGCCGCATTTCGTTGTTGCCTGTGGTGTTTCTGCTGTTTCGCCGGTGTCGACTTCGTGGAGGCCGAGTGATTGCCGGCGGAGGCGTGCGCGGCAGCCGCCACATCGGACGCAATCGAGGAGTTGCCGAGCTGGTGCGCGTGGTGGTTGGCGAGCAGACGACGACGGCCTGCCAGTGTGGCACGCGTGTCACTGGCAGTGCTCGCCGGCGGCGAATGGTCGAGACGCACGAGTTTGCGGAATGCACCGGGCAGGTCGCCAATTGGCGAGAGGTCGTCGCCGTTCTGGTGGCCGTAGTTGGCGTTGGCGACGCCGGACGAGGAGACGGGCGGCGCGTCGAGCAGCACCACCAACTCGTCGGCGGACAGCGGTCGCGGCACGTTCAGGCGAAACTCGTTCGGTGTGTTCGTGTTGCCGGCCGGCCGGTAGAAGCAGACGATCGCGACACACTCGCTCGCGGGCAGCCAACACCGAGAGGCGCCCATCTCGTACGTGTCACGCCAGACCATCTGCGTGTAGTGCTGGCAATCTGCAACCGGAGTCACCAATTGGTAGTCGCTATTGGTGCTAGTGAAGATGCTACTGCGCTGTACTAAAGTTGCTGTTAAAGTTGTCTTACTGTAAGTTGCCACCAAAGTTACTCTTCTGCACTCACTGGGCATCCACCGTGGCTTGTCATAGTCGTATCTGACACCCTCACTGGCCCATTGTTCGCTGAGCTGCTGGCCACTTGGCAAACTTTTGACGTCCTTTGCGCTGCCGAGGTAGATGTTTTCGCCAAGACCTGCACGTGACATGGTTTTTAGATTTTGTTACTGCAAAACAACACGTGTCACCTTGATACTAAATTGACAAAACGTGTTACACGTAGTATAAGACGCGTTTGCTACTAAAGTTGCTGCAAAAAATTGCTTCACTAGCAACTTTGCCAGAAAAGTTGGTAGAAGCATTGTCTCAACGTCATACATCAGCTAGACAGCTGCAGCTTTAACCGTGCTTGACTCTTTCCTGTTGCCCAGTTCGTGAGTTCGACCTGATAGTTCCGGATACAGGATGCGTCCTTTGTCGACGAGTTTCTCTGCCCAGGTGCGTGCGAGATCGGCCAGTTCCTGCGCCCACTCCAGCGGCGCGACGCCATGCCGCTGGCGCACTGCGTTGTGCGCGTCGAGACACTCGCGTTGGAAGTTGACGTCACCTGAGGGGTGAACACGGCGCAATGGGGCAGAGAAACAAGTTTAAAAGCTTTTTATTTAAACCCAGCTGTCGTGATTTGAAAAAACATCAATACCGAGAGCTTTCCACATTTGTATGACGCGATTCCGATCGGTGGGGTTGATCACGTTCTTTTTTATTGAGTTTTGTTTTTTGCAAGTTAGTGCGAAATGTTATCAGCTCAGCAAGCAAGCAATAATCAATGGAACAACGGATTGTATCAAAGTCAACGGACCTTAAAACAGAATAAAAATAAAAAATTTCAAATAATAAAGCACTAAAATTTTGAAAAAATGGATAACAAAAAACTACGGAAGCACATTAAAAAACGTGTTTTCATCAGTTTGTACCCTCACAGTGCCGTTATGAACCGATGATCAAAGGTGCATGTGGCATTCCACAGCAATAACAGAAGGATCGTTTCATAAAACTTTTAACTGCAACTGGCTGTCAACGACATAACCCTGGTGCTACTGGTGAATTATCTTATAGTTAAGCTAGGAACAATGTATTCCGGGACAGTATCACTACATTGCATCATATACTGGAAGAAATTGACAACAACTTATCAATAACGGGAAAAATAAAAAAACCGCTGCGCTGCAGTACATTTTGAAACCATATGGACGCATGGATGATTTCCCCAGCGAGGGAAACAATCGCATGTCATTTTCAATTTTGTTTTTGATACCGTGTGCCCGTTTATGAACGGTTTTCAAAAAGTCGCACATTTGATTTTTCAGAGATCGCTAACTTTATTCATTTGACGTCTAGTAGAGTCCTGGTTCTTAAAGTTATTTTAAAATTCAAATATAACCGAACCGTCGGTTCGCAACGGTGACAGCACGTGTTTTTTTTGCAAGCTTTATGTGATGTGGTGGTTGCCAATCATGAGTATGGGCCATGTCATGCGCATGTATGGAGATAAAGATACTAAAACTCAATATCAAGACCGACGTTGGTGGCCGAGCGGCATATCTTTATGTCTGAAACCATCCTAGCAACGCAGTCGTTAGCGCGTGTAAGCTGCCTTCATGTATTAGCCGTAACAAATGTCATCATGGCATGATCACTGCAAAATAATGGCGACAGTATTGGCGTGTTGTTTTGTGGGTGGTGTAACTAAGAATTATTACTTTTTGATGTAAAGCGATTCAAAGGAAGCAAAGTTCTACGCTGTATAACGCGGGTCTAAGGGGACGTTCGCTAATTGCAGGCGATAAAACTTGCTTCATTCTGAGTTTTATTGTTGTGAGTTTAGTATGTGCAGTACAGCAATTCCCGCTTTTTTCTGTGTAACGACCAACAACAGCCAGTGACTTGACAGCTTCATTCACTTGAAAGCAGGCTGGCCAAGGCAAAGCAGGCTGCACGTTAGCTATTGTTTTTCAAAGTTTATATTTTGAGGATGAAAAAAGTTGGAAGACGTGGAAAAGCAAAACTAAATTAAAACAAGCAAAGTAAAACTACTGCAGTTAAGAATTCTTCAAGACTTGAAAACACAAAAAAACGTTGCGGTAAAAAATGCAAGAATATAGCTAATTTCACTTCAACAGCAACCTTTTAGGCTATGGACCTTTCTATTCTATAGCAACCTTTCATTTCCTGTGTATATTTCTTGTACCTATTCAAATGAGACTGATGTAGCCTAGAAATTAAAGAAAATGCCTTCCAACGGAACGGAAATCGATTTTTTCGGCTTTTTAAACTTTTTCATTGGATGTCAACCACTCAGCAGCTGTATCTATTCACCCAGAAAGGCATTTTAAAGAAAGAAAACACTTTGCGTTCCATTTATTGCCAAAAAAGTAACCACCGAACACATTCCGACATCGACATGACAGTATTGGGTTTTCACGTGATAATGTCACAAGAGAATTGGGTTTCTTCAAAAGTTTTTCATTGTAATGAAAGTGTATAGCTGCAGTTACAATAATATCATGACGAAAAGAAACTGGGGTAAAAATACATTGTACATTATCAGTGTGGACACAATTAACGCCAAGCAAACGACACAACATTCAGTCAACCAAAAAGCCACACAACTACAGAAAAAATTAGCAAAAGGCTCTGCTCTTGATTGACTTCTGTGGACTGCTGCGCTAGATTGACTGGATGTATACGTACTTGATTTGTTCAATCAAGCAGCGTGCCAAGATCGGAACACAGCATACAAAAGTCCCCCAAAACGCTCCAAAATCGCCTCACCAAAGACCGGAAACTTCGGCCTCGTCCTAAACTTGACGTCGTTGAGCGTGCGCATGACGCGAATGTCCAGCTCGCTGTCATGCCTGTAGTCGGACTGACTGCACGAGCCGAACGTGGAACTGGCGCAGTCGGTCGACATCGCCTCGGCAACGTTACGGGGGCACTGAAATGTGCGTAAACCGCTCTGTTTTGTAGCCAAATTTTTAGTTTTCATGATTTTGAAGGTTCTGATAATTCAGGTAAACTTGATTTACTGCTGTGAGAACTAAACAATGGAGGCCAAACTCTCGGTCACACCGACCGTGTTGTAACTACGATTCATTGTAACACTAAAAATGTTCCCATTGTTCCAAAAACGTGGACCCAGTTAACGAATTTGACGATATCTGAGGGATGATCGTCTCGACTTTCGAAAATTTATTCGGCATAATTTTTACTCAGGAACTCGAACTTTTTAGTTTATCAATCTTTTGTTCTTACCCATGAGTAAATGTTCGACGATGCATGTCTGGTGGACATTTTTTTGTGTTTGCGATTTAAAATGAATATCAGCAGAGTTTGTTGAGCAATTAAAACAATCAGCAACGTTTGGCGGAATACATGTACAGTGCGAATCTTCTGTTGTACAGGTTCTGGAGTGTAAAACTGAAGTTCACGATTCTGTAAAACTCAAGTAAAACGGTTCAGCTACATTGATTATCGTTTCGTAAATCAGCTCAGCCCAATTTGAAGTAATCCAAGTTCGAACACGTGCTTCGAAAACATATTTCACGTATTTGACTTTGTTTGTTACCCAGAGCTGAAAAGTTTCATTTTGGTTATGCTGGTTAGTGCAACATGAAATAAAACTTTCGAGAGAGAAAAGCGTCAGTGGACTGGCACTGGAAAGAAACTATCACTTTGATAAATATCAGAAGACAGAAATACGTACGTTGGAACTCAATCGCAATAATATCGGCTTATTAGGTTGAAAAATTGGCAGAGAACAATACAATATCTCAGTCGGAGGCAATTTGCAAAACAAAAAATCACAACATCTGAAGCGGAAGCAAGTAAAAACAAAGCAGTGTTGAATGAACTGTTGCCGGTGCGCAATTTATTTCTACGAAATTAGCCGCGGCGCGCCTGATTGCATTTTAGGGTGCAATAGTAATCTTGTTCTGCGAATATGATCTGCGAAAAAGAGAAGCACAGAAAACTTCCTCATGGCGCCACTTTGACAAAGCGCAAAACGACACCAAAAAGCGTTGACGAAAGTTTATGCAATCAAAACCTTAAAATGTCAAAATTTGTACACGTACATGCAGCACCATTAGCTTGTCCTACTTACTACAATGCTGCATAGTCAGCAACGTTGGCGAATTTAAAAAAGTTGAAGAATCTTAAAATGGTATTTTCATGCCAGAAGGCATTACCATTGTGTAACGATCTCAGGATGCTATATTTCAATGTACGGAGCTCGTCAAATAGACAAAAGTAAAACGCACATGTAATGTATCACACGCACAAGCAGTCAAGCACGTCTAAAATGGTTGCTGAAATCAACATTAAAAACATTGTCAGTAAAAAACTAGCGTTGTGAGAACCACCAGCGTCTGTGACACAACAGCGTCAACACCAACTAAAATGTAACGAGCGCAATTGGCGTCTATGAACATTGGTGGCGTCTATGAACACCAACTGGCGTCTATGAACGCAATTGGCGTCCATGAACACCAATTGGCGTCTGTGAACACCAACTGGCGTCTGTGAACACCAACTGGCGTCTGTGAATACACCAATTGGCGTCTGTGAATACCAATTGGCGTCT
>JASANC010005220.1:0-10632 GCA_030248135.1 Theristus sp. LFF4_11
AAATCCGTCCCCGTCCAAAAAAATTATGTTTTTGTCAAATAAATGAATAAATAAAGGCGCAATAAATCAAAGCAAAGCTAAATGTCAAAACTAGACTTCAAGGATTACGGTAGCTCTCCAGTGGGTCTCGACACGATTTTTTTAAAACGTCCCTGATTGCCAGCAAAAGCTACTCTATTGGTGGACACCGTTCATATGATTGCAACAAACAGTCTTATGTTTGAAGTTCGGGCACACGGGTTACGGTAGCGGTAGTTTTGGATCTTGACACGATGTTGCTGAAAACTACTTTGTTTCTTGCAAATAACATTTGAAACCAATCAGAAACACGCAGCGTTTTTTTCAGAATGTCAAAAATCGAGTTTTAAGGAGTACGGTAACTCTGCAGTGGGTCTCGACACAATTTTTTAAAGGCTTTCTTTTATTGCCAAGAACAGTTACTAGAATGGTGGATACCGTTCACATGATTGCATGAAACAGTCACATGTCTGAAGTATGGTCTCACGGGTTACGGTAATTGTAGTTTGGGTCTTGACACGAAGTTGCTGAAAACTAGTTTGTTTCTTATGAATATAGTTTTTGCTCTTTAAAATGTTTGCATACCAGTATATGCAGTGGTCCAAGTCGCGCTGTCACCCTGCGTGTAGTGGCGCTAGAGATGTCAAGAAAAAAAAATTTCTATTTTTTGCTTTTTAAAAAAAAAATTTTTTTTAATTTTTTTTAAATGAAAGTTGTTCAGAATTTTTCAGGAGTCCGAATATCGCCATCAGAGGAGCCACCGACTTACCATATGACCCCCACTCATATGGGAGGAGGGTGAAAATTTCAGACTTGGTTTCGGCGACCCCATTTTCCCACCGACGACATCACGTCTCGTGTTTTGCCTCTCAATTCACCTCAAATAACACGGAAACAAGTTCAACAACAAACCGGTGTGATCATGCTGACGACACGAGGCGAAACAGCAACGAGCAACCAACGAAGTTACGCTTGCAGTGGCAGACAGTGCAATTTCGACCTTTCGAGATCCTGAAAAACGATGCGTAAATGTGAGTTCTCTGCTTCTATCTCACCTTAGCGGCATCGGAATTTGTTGAACTAGCCTTTGCGACGCTCAAGTACTTCAATGCGCGAGTCGATCATCACTCACCAAGGCTAAAAACAGTCGATAAATCAATCCAGAATACCACCTGCAGCGTTGAAGACTAAGTGACAAGGTAAAGTCAAAGAAAATTTTTGTTGAACTTTCGAAAAATTATGCCAAAAACGGCATTTTCAGGGCACATTAAAGAAAAAATTTCAAAAATTTTTAATAAAAAAATGCTCTTTTTTTTACTTTTAAAAAAAATTAAAAAAAATTTTTTTTTACCCTTACATCTCTAAGTGGCGCACAAGCCAATTTTGTAGTCACCGTTTGCTGAGCGTCGCTGAGTGACAGTCGAGTGTTTTCGGAGTTTCTTGAACGCTTCGACAGGAAGATGTGTTGATCGAGTGCAAATATGTGCAACGGTTAAGCGAGTGGTGTCGCGAGAAAGAACGGTGACGGCAGTTGTTGCTGATGTGTTGCGTTGTCAAGGTTGACATGAGCACCCGGACGTCTTACTAGTTTAGTTCTGCAATCACAGTGACCATAAATGTCAGGTGCAGTTTTCTGCGCTTGTGAATTACTGTGCATTTTTTACACTTTTATGACTCATTATTATGTCGACAATGTCAATCAATTAAAATATCAATCAAACAAAGGTCAAACAAAAAAATACAAAGGTACATTGTAGGTGTGTGCCGGTATTGCAGACTTACCGTACTCCTTAAAATCCAATTTTTGACATTTTGTGATAATGCAGCATGTTTCTAAAAGATTTCAACTGTTATTCACAAGAAACAAAGTAGTTTTCAGCAACTTCGCGTCAAGACCCAAAACTAACGCTACCGTAACCCGTGGTCCCAACTTCAAACATATGACTGTTTCTGGCAATCATGTGAATGGTGTCCATCATTTTAGTATTTTCCTGGCAATAAAAGGCAGTTTAAAAAAAATCGCGTCGATACCCACACAGCAGAGTTACCGTATTCTTTGAACTCAAGTTTTGACATTCTTTGAAAACGCTGCGTGTTTCTAATTGGTTTCAACTGTTCTTCGCAAGAAACAAAGTAGTTTTCAGCAACATCGTGTCAAGACCCAAAACTACCGCTACCGTAACCCGTGGGACCATACTTCAGACATATGACTGTTTCATGCAATCATGTGAACGGTATCCACCATTCTAGTAACTGTTCTTGGCAATAAAAGAACGTTTTTAAAAAAATCGTGTCGAGAGCCACAGCAGAGTTACCGTACTCCTTAAAATCCGATTTTTGACGTTCTGTGATGATGCGGCGTGTTTCTAAAAGGTTTCAACTGTTATTCACAAGAAACAAAGTAATTTTCAGCAACTTCGTGTCAAGACCGAAACTACAACTACCGTAACCCGTGGGACCATACTTCAGACATGTGACTGTTTCATGCAATCATGTGAACGGTATCCACCATTCTAGTAACTGTTCTTGGCAATAAAAGAACGTCTTTAAAAAAATCGTGTCGAGACCCACAGCAGTGTTACCGTACTCCTTAAAATCCGATTTTTGACGTTCTGTGATAATGCGGCATGTTTCTAAACGGTTTCAACTGTTATTCGCAAGAAACAAAGTAGTTTTCAGCAACTTCGTGTCAAGACCCAAAACTACCGCTACCGTAACCCGTGTGCCCGAACTTCAAACATAAGACTGTTTGTTGCAATCATATGAACGGTGTCCACCAATAGAGTAGCTTTTGCTGGCAATCAGGGACGTTTTTAAAAAATCGTGTCGAGACCCACTGGAGAGCTACCGTAATCCTTGAAGTCTAGTTTTGACAGTTTGCTTTGCTTTGCTTTATTGCGCCTTTATTCATTTATTTATGTATTCAACAAAAACATAATTTTTTGGAGGGGGACGGATTTGTCCTGTCCCCAAATCTCCCCAAATCCGCGTGCCTCCGTGTTCCGTGGTTTTGTTAAAGGTGCGCAGCGTGTTGTGTGCATATAAAATATGGGTCACTTTAGCTGCACGCAGCCTCCGTGTTTCCTCCGTGGTTTTGTTAAGCGTGCAGCCTCCGTGTTCCGTGTTGCCTCCGTGGTTTTGTTAAAGGCCTTGCTGGTTTTCTAAGTCATTTGCGAGCAAAGGCAACGAATGTATCTTCAACAGCTGACAAAAGCTCAACTAAAACTTCCGAAAGCGAATTGTCAAGCGAATCGACCAACATTGGCGCTAAAGAACTGCTGAACGATTCCGGTTAGTTTCAGAAACAACAGTCATAGTTGTTCTAGGGGGGGGCATAGTTGTTCTAGAGGGGGGGCCTGGGGGGGCCGTCCCCCCAAAAAAAATTTTCGAATCTATCTCTATCAAACAGGGTTTTTTCTGCTCAGCTATTATCTATCTAAAAAAGATCTATCTTCAGATCTATCTATCTGAAAATTTTTGTCTTCGAAGACATAAAATGAGTCACTTTTTGACCAAAATTGACAATTTTGCTCGTAATTCTTGAAAATTTCGCTAATTTTAGGTAAAATACGCGTTTATACTTGATTTTTAGTGTATTTTTAGCATTATTTTGCTGTTTTTAAATGTATGGGTTTTTACAACTTTTTGGCTTTCGTTTTTTCCGGTAAAATTACCGTAATTTTACCGGTAAAAATACGGTTTTTTACCACGATTTGAAAAAAACGATATTTTGCCAACCCTAGGTGTGGATCCGATGGGGTGTCTAGCAAATTTCGAGGGGGGCTGTGGATGGTCCAGAGTCAGGTTTTGGGGGGTGGGTGTCGCGTGACCCCCCCCCCACGCGGAGGTCTCGGGTGCTCTGAGTAGGGTTAGGGGAAAAAAATCCGGATTTTTTTTTTAAATTAAAAAATTTTTTTTTTAATTTTTTTTACAAGTTAGGTTTGTTCGAAGCGTCTCGTCGAGCTGAGTTCATCTAGACTATTTTCAGAACGATCCGGAAAACTATAAGAGCGAAAATCGTGTTTTATTGAAATTATGTCCATTTCATAGAGGGAAAGTTGCATTTTCAACAGTAAAACAGGACAATTTTCGACGTGTACTTGAATATTGAACCGTTCTTAGTTGTTCCTCTTTAGAAAATTACCAAAATTTGACTGTGTTCAAAAATTCCTGTTTGCTGTAGCTAAGTCGGCAACCCCTGTCGACCCGGTCCCCCCCCCCCCCAAGACACTTACTTTCAGGTTCAACCAGCTATGCTATCTGCCACATGGCGAGAGCCCACTCTTCAAATCATCGTATCGAAAACACGTACCATGATTTCGCGATCACGTTGCGGGCAACTGACAGACGCAAGTTTAACACGTTAGTTTAGCTCAGCACGCAAGTTTTAACATGTGGCCATGTTATCGGGTATCTGAAAAACGGTCGTGTGATGTGGTATTAACCAACATCTCCGCTCCAATTGTTTAACAATATATCGCACACATACGCCAATCAACAAAATATCATGTTCATCTCATGGCCTACCGACTGAAAAAACATGTTCTAAGTTGCAAGAAAACGATTTCTGAAACGATATTTCAATTCAGTTAAGTCATTTCAACGCTAAAAATTGACTCTAGAAGTCATCCAAATCGAAAAACATGGAGTACGTCGGTCAAAATGACCAAATAATGACATGTACCTAAGCACACAAAGAAGTTGGGAAGAAAATTTGGTTTGAACTTTCAAAAAATTATGCCATAAATCGAATTTTCAGAGCAAAGTAGAAGAAAAATTTTTCAAATTTTTTTTTAATTTGAAAAAAATCCAAATTAAAAAAAAAATCAAAAAAAAAATTTTTTTTTTCAAAGCCCCTAACCCTAGCTCTGGGGGGTGTTCCATCCCAACCCCCCACGTCTTCGGTACTGCCCCGCGCCCCCCCCCCAAATTTTCCGGCTACCTATCTGAAAAATTTGCTCCAGCTATCTATATCGGCCCCCAACCCCCCGGCTCTCGAACAACTATGGGTAGGGGGTTACCTACCCGTACCGAAGGCAAAAGCAAATTTTCGAGGGGGTGTCGTCACGTGGGGTGGGGGTGCCGAAAGTTTTTCATCGGGGGTGTCAATCATGGTACAGTGACACCCCCAGCATGTGCTCAGAGATTCGAACATGAACAGTGTACACAATAAACGAAAAGCTTAAAACAGGAACGAAAAGCTTGTCAACATTAACATAATTCATTCTTCCGACTAATTATCAATTTTCAGGAGAAAGCCTGCGAGCGGACGACGTTTATCTTGGGGCAGCGCCGGAAAGACTGCCGCGTCGGCAGAAGCACGGATTTTACATGTCGGATCGATTCAAACAGAGACAAGTGGACGATGGAATTATTGGCGAGCATGAATGGGAAACGGCAAACGTGGCTGACCGCGACACGTCATCGTGGTTCCCCACTTACGAGTCACACCAGCAGTCTTATCACGGTGTACCATTTCACAAAATACCGATCGCCCATCTGAACGCCACCAAAAATAACACTAAAATTCACATCACCACGCCGGAGGTTAGACTCGTTACGTTCGTTATTTGACTGATTCCAACTTGACTTAAATATTCCAACGATGTTCGCTCGTGTTTTAGTGCAAAGAACCATTGATTTTTACTTATAGTCGGACTGGATAATTTCGGGCATTAGCTGATTGGCTGGTGCGCTACCGTAATCAGATTCAAACGCGGGCCGTTTAAATTGCACTTTGCTTTTTTTAAATTTTAAATTTTTGAGTGGTTGTGTTGATGAATGTTAGAATTTTCAATGGACAAAATTTGTTTGTGATTTATGAAATGCAGTAAAATAAAAAAAGTAAAGTTCAAGGCGAATTATTATTTTTTTGAAAAAAAGAACGACGACGACGGTGACAAATGTAAATTAAAATTTGGCTATGAAAGCTGCTGTTCTATATTTTTAAACTGCAAAAAATTGTTTATAAACAGTTCAAAAATGCAGAAAAAGTAAAAACAGCTGTTTCCAAAGGCACAAATTCATTTTCCAAAAAAGAACGACGGCAACGACGAAAACTAAAAATGTTGTTGTGTTTAGGGTTGCACAGGAAAAAACTGGTTTCTTTTCTGTTTTAAAACCGGTTTTTTTTCTAGTTTTTTTTTGAAAAATAAAGAACCGGTTTTTTACCTTAAAAATTTTCAAACTTCGTGGTCAAAAATCACAATTCTTCGTTTGATTGATAAAATGTAAAATTATATTTTTGAAAAAAGGTGCAGTGAACTGTGTCGAACTGAACTGGTGAAGCATCATTTTGCAGAAGCTTTTGTGGCAAGGGTCCGGTTTTTTTACCAACCCTAGTTGTGTTTGATTTTTAATTGTAAATTTTGTTTATGATGAGTTGTTTCGGGGGGAAAATTTGAAAAGCAATCGGTTTTCAAACGAATATTCACTTTTCGAGCGTCGAGAGCGCATCACCGTCGCCGTCGTTCTTTTTTCTGAAAAAATAAAAATTCGCGTTAAAAAATACTTTTTTGACGTTTCTGTATTTCATAAATAATAAACAAGTTTTGTCCATTAAAAATCCAAACATTCATCAACACAATCACTCAAAAATTAAAAATTTTAAAAAGCAAAGTGCAATTTGAACGGCCCGCGTTTGAATCTTATTACGGTAACGCATCAGCCAATCAGCTAATGCCCGAAATTATCCAGTCCGACTATACGCGCACTTTTTTGTAATTCTGACAAACTTTTTTGTCTTTGGTCTTAACGTGTTCACGTTTGCTGAACAACCTTCAAATCAAACAAACAAAGGCTGCAGTTGTAAACATTTGAAACAGAAGCTTTCCGCGGTTGCAAATACGGTACGCTAGCACAATGAAGACAGACACTAGACAACCAATAGAAGACCGATTAGTATAAACGGCTTTTTTCAGGGCAGTCACATTTTGATGACGACAGCGGGCGCCGAAGGTTTTCGAAATGCAAAGAAAAAGTCGACGGTTGCTGGTCAGACGACCGGGCTGGCAGCTGGTTTGCGCGCACTGAGGCGTGACATCAAAACAGTCAGAGTGATCATCAAAGGCATTGGTCCCGGGCGTTTCAGTGCCATCGATGGAATGGCGCTTGCTGGATTAAACATTGTCTCTATCACCGACTTCACGGAAATACCGGAAGTTTCAAAGAGACCCAAGAAACGACGACGTCTGTGAGGTGAAACAAACTGTGATTACGGTGTTTTGGTTGAAAATAGTTTTGACCACAAGCGGGGAAGTGATTGAAGGCAGATTAACAAATTTGCTGTTTCAAATATTTTGTTGTTGTTGCTTAAGTAAACGACTGAGTTTTCATCTGAAACATAGAGGGTTTGACACAGTGCTTTGGGCAAAAAATAGCACAACATGCAGAGTCATTTGTCCATTTCGCGTTTGTGTGCGCAAAACGGTAATTCAAGCGAGAAACGAAGAAAAGGTTTGTTCGTATGCTTTTTCCTAATCGGCTTTTGTGCGACAGTGTACAATGTATTTGGTAAATTATTCAATCGTTTTACTGGTGAAAGTGCTCCACAGCGAGATTTCCATACGTACCTTTGTTCAAAAGAACTAACTTGCTTGAACCGAAACAAGCATTGTCAAGAATAAAGCCACCATTGTGCGAATACCATCGCAGTTAATTTTTAAGTTAAACAGTTAAATCACGAAATATTTTTTGGCATGAAAGCAAATAGAATTGCATATTTCCTATTGACCATTGTTTGCACGTCAGCATCATCGGAGCAATCCGTCCGTGCAGCACAGCCAACGCCAGCTTTCTTGCAAGGCAGAATCGTGAATGAACGGGACATATCTGATGACTGGCAGGAGTATATTGGCATCGATGGTATGTCAATTTCGTTCTTTTATACTCGCCATTTTATGTGTGTGGACCATTCATCGCAGTGGTTTCAGGAATGGGCAAAGGGAAAGGCTCCATTTTTCGTACACGTCAGTTCAATGCGCCAGCGCAATCCGTCGTTGATGAGTTGACATCTGGAAATGGCGCATTTCATGTTGTGGCGAATCGTTCGACTCCGGCCGCTTTAGTTGGCCGAACTCGTGTTTACTTTTTGCCAACTGGTCGAATGGATTTACCGACGGAAGTAAGATTTCTTTTGAAATCTTTTCCATTAGTTCTGTTTTCGGCGTTCAGAGTGGCTGCATACTCTGTTTTGCATTGCTTGGCTCACACAATGACTCACATTTTATGTGATCAGTTGCCACCGCCAATGTGTCGCACGAGTGTTCGCTTGGTGGATGTTGATTATTCAGCCAATGTTGTGCTGTACGACGTGCACTCTAACGGGACGTCCACCACTGCGTATTTTGTGTGCGATGGTGTCTGCTGTGATGTTGACTGTTGCATGTTCACTTGGTGGACGATACCTATTCAGTTAGCTTTTCAGCTTTTGGTTTGGTTTTCTGGTTACAAAAGTTGCAATTCAACCATTCACAAACAAGTTGCATCTTTGTTTTGAGAACAAAAAGAAAGAACTTTTTGGTTTTTTTTCGAAGGAGTAAACAAGAACGTGTTCAAATAATTGACACCAGCATTAAACTTTTTCCAGGAAAGAATGGTTTTGTTTTTGTGACCACCCCTATTGCGGACATTGCAGATGAATGTTTTTTGTTTGCAGGTGTTTCCGCGTTCTGTGGTTCGTGGTGTTGATATTTTACACCATCTACTATACGTCGGCCGGTCTTTACGCGCTCGTGGTATGCGGGAAAAAGCAGTTATACCAACGGGCTCTTGAACGAGCGAATGCACGACGACAAAAAGAAAAGCTTGAGAAACGAGAGCGCCAGGAGCACGTGGCACTGGTGCCGAAGGTGGCAGCTGAATTGGCCTTGGCTGCGCACACATTGACAGAGCGTCGTGCGAGTGCTGCTGACGTTGAGCAGGGCATGCGTGCCTTTGAGCCACTACACACAAAACACGCAAGCACTGATGGCGACACTCAGCGATCACCGTTTATGACGTGTGCCTCCGCGCAACACAGTACACCGACACAGTGCTACGCCAAGAACACCATGAAAGCACTGACGTATCACTTGTCGCGCGATGTTTTATTGCAGTCACCGCCACATAGCAAGCAACAGTTGCGTCAAGACAGCATAACAAGCTCAAAGCAACACCTGCATTTAGAACGAATGAATCTCATTCGAGCACTCACGGAGCCAGAATAGGCTATCGATCAGAATAAAAAGCTCCACGTGATGTAATGTCTGTACTTTTTCGTAGTTTTGTAACTCAATTATCTAAATTATAATTTGCATTAAAGCTGTACGAAAAAATAGCGTATTTACGGAAATTTAAAACCTGTTTTAAGGATACGTCAGTTCGCAAACGTAACACAGAGTTCGATCACACACTTCGGTGTGCAGCCCGTTGTCTCTGTACCTAGTGCAGTCATTCAATCCATCAGGGGTGTCCATTGGTTGATTCGGTGACCAATTTTCGTCATTTGGTAGAATTTCCATACCCGGCGTTCCATCGGCGTTAAACCACCACCAACCTTCGTCAGGCTCAGCGGCATCAGCAAACTGCCAAGCACCAACCCAGCAACCACCACCCTGTGCGAAACGGTCATTCGTATTCAATATGTTCTTGCAATCAATGACAATTCAACAATCAATCAATGCAATCAGAGTAATGTAGTCTTTAACGGGTCACTCAAAAAACGTCACGAAATTTTCGACAGAACTTTGTGCGTTTCAGCAGTTTCAAGCGTTCTGGAGAAATATCGTAAGCAGTGAGTGCCATTTACTCAGCATAAAATACTAAGTGCATGCACAAGCGCACTTTCAAGGACACTCATCTAAACGGAGGTGAAAACTCGTATTTGAATGTGGTTACTGTTTCGCTTTTACTGCTTACAAAATTCAAGGCGGCGTCCAGTCCATCATGTTGAACAGTGCTTGTTATCCATGCTAATCGACCTCCAAGAGCTGCACAACTATCAAGTGCTTCTTGCCAAGTAACCATTTCTTCAAACTTTACGTAACAGGTGTTATCCTGCTTAAACGTTAAACTGCCCGGCCATGCTTGATTACAGTCTGTAAAAATTTAACGATGATTTGTGATGGATTAAATTATAAGGATGTGTCAAATTCAATTCAATCAAAACCCTTCATCGTTCTGCTTACCCAGCTGACAATCATAATCGATGTTTACAATATTTGTGTCCCAGGTGCCATCATCTTGGCACGTTGCAACAACATCAATATTACTTCTTGTTGCATCGCATTGGTCCAAGTAGTAGTAATCATCCCACGTGCCATCATTATTTGCATCACAAGTTGCTGTTAGTTGGCCACCGACGTTTGTGTAGTCGCTTACAAAAGGATCAGGATAGATGAACGTGGCATTACCTGTCGTCGTCGGTACCATGCAGGCTGAATATAACTTTTGGGTATTGATATCTAACTTAACATTGGCACTCAGAAAAAGTTGTACCTGTGACACAGCTGTCATCTTCATAACTGGAAACACTAAAGATTCCATCAGTTTGGCAAATCGTTTCGAAGCCCTCCGGCTGTACAAAAGTATTTTCGCTTCCTGTGTACAGCAGTTTTTCAACTGGACAAGAAACAG
>JASANC010005221.1:0-35095 GCA_030248135.1 Theristus sp. LFF4_11
CACAGCGTTTTCGTGTGACATTTACGTTGCAGCGGAGCAATTGTTCTGCGTGGAGGATCTGATTGTGGCGCTGCTGCAGTGGCACGACAAATACAAACTGGTGCGCGACGTGTTGCAGGATGACGCGGAGCAAGTGGTCGACGCAGACACCATGCTGGAACTGGGTGCTCAGCACAACGCTGGCGTCCATCAGGACCATGTGAGTGTGTGTGTCTCACTCTGAAGTAAAGGAGCATACATGAAGCAGTATTTAGTGACGGCGAAGCTATGTGCGTCACTAAATACTGTTTCAGGAATGCGCCTTTTTTCATTCATTCATTCATTCTTATTTCGCAAGAATGCGGGATGCTCCGCTAAAACTGTTAAGACAGCATGAGATACGGAGACCCATAAAACAACGATAAAACATAAAAACAGCGCGTTACGCTGCTGGCAACATTTTGCATGTTGTGTCGCTCGTGACGCGCTCAGTTTTATTTTGCTGGTCGCATTCAGGTGCGCAGCGTGTTGCGCGACATGACGAACGCAGTGCGCACGGCACCGTACTACCGCAGCAACAATCTGTGCAACGACCACGCCGAGGAGGCAGACGCCATCGATCTGCCGTTCTCGCCGTTCGTATGCGTTCACGTTGTTGTTGTTGTTGTGGTTGTTGTTGTTGTTGTTGTTGTTGTTGTTGTTGTTGTTGTTGTTGTTTGCGATTTTAGGCGATGTTTTTAGCCAGAAAAGCGTACAGAACGCCGTCGAGTAGGTCGCCTATCGAGTTTTCTGTCATTAAGTGTAGGGATGGAGCCGGTTCCGGTCCGGATTCCGGATTCCGGCGCCTAAAATTGGATCCGGATCCGGTCCGGATTCCGGCGCAATTTTGCCGGATCCGGCCGGAATGGCCGAGACCCGCGAATTAACCAGTTGATTCCTCCGTTTCAGAGCTGTTCAATGGTTTGACAAATTTGTTTCAGTGCTTTGTTGGTTTTGTTGTTGTGCATTTGACATGTGATCAGTGAGCGTTTCTTTAGTTTAGTGTTCCGTTCAATGGTAAATGGTTCACTGCTTTTGTCTTGAGTGGTAAACTTATGTGCAGCATCGTCCATTTTAAAAAACGTGGCTGCCAGCTTTTGGCCGACGTTGTTGATGAACAATAGCAAGTTTTTTTTGAAATCAGCCATCTTCGTTGGTCATATTCAGTTAGCTGTCAAACAGTTGGTTTTTTGTGAGCCCCAGAACACCAGCGATTTTAGCGACGTGTGTTACCGTGGGTGTGCGGCGGTGCCGTGATCCCCTAAAACCCGATAAACCCCCCAACGACGAATCCACGAGACGACGAATCCATTTCAATGGTGTTGCCCGCCGTTTGCGCACTGAAGCAGCGCATCGAACAAGTCGATGCGAGTGGCATTGGTACGACGAAAAAAACGCTGCTGACCAGCATCGACACACGCTGCCGTGCGCTTTTCCACAACGAATCCAACATCATGGCCACGTACGTTTATCCGCGATTCAAGAATACTGCAGTCGTCTTCGAAAATGAAGGCGCGATTCGTTGTGAACTATTTCACATTGCAAAGAAAATCTTGAAACGACCGGAGACGCCCACAAACTGCGACGATACATCCGAGATCGCGAACAACGACGATGACGAAAGTGAACGCGAGCCCGAACCAAAAAAGAAATCGACTGGCCTCTACGAAGGCATTGAGTTTCACGCTGCGGGACCGCGCAACCCGTCAGGCGAATCCAGTCTTGATGACGAACTGCGCGGCGAAATGAATATGTACGAGTCGGATGATTTTATCGACGAACCGGACGAAAGTGATCTAATGCTAGACTTTTGGCGGCTGAACTCGTCTAAATACCCCAAACTATCGACAATCGCGCGCAGATGCCTAGCACCGCTATTAACAAGCGTGGCAAGCGAACGAATGTTCTCTGAAGCCAGGCAGGTGTTTGTGTACAGCCGATCTCGTCTGTCAACTCAAAACGCCGAAAAGGTCATGTTTCTGAATGGAGTGTTGCCAGCACTTGATTATCCCTATGCGATGTGAATTTTGTCAATTGTTGTTGTTGTAATTTTTGGTTGGTTCATGTGCTGTGTCTTGCTGACTTTGTTTCTGTGCCTGTGCTGTTTTATGCTGAAAATGTGATGAAGAAGCGACGAAATGTGCGTAGATGTTTTTTTTAGACATAAAAAGGCCATTCCGGTCCGGATTCCGGCAATTTTTGCCGGATCCGGCCCGGCCGGAATGGGCTTTTGCCGGATCCGGCCCGGATTCCGCCAAATTTGCCGGATCCATCCCTAATTAAGTGCCTATACACCCCTCGGCGGGGCTCGATCCCCCGAACGCACAGACGATAGTCTAACGCACTACCACCAGGCCACAAGGGTGACAATTTGACAAATCACGTATCACAAGTCTATGTCTACGTCATATAGCAAAACTCGCTGATTGCTTGGTGATCACGTGTGACGCATGTTTCTGTGCAGGCGTGGCGGTCGAGGCGGAGTCTGACCTGCGTCAGAAAACACGCATCACCGACCAATCAGCAAACTGTGTGCGATATAGAAATGACTGTACATTGTTTGCTGTATGTGTTGCTCACGTTGCTGCTGCACAAGAGTGCAGCAGTGGGTTTTGTTTTTCATTGCAGTTGCTGCAAAGCGATCGCGTTGGCGGCCACTGACTTGGTGTGCGCGTTCGTGACTGAGCCGGTGGCAACAGCACGTACGCTCATTGGTGCTAAGACGCATTCGTCACCGGAGCACAAGGCAACGTTGCACTGGCTTTTGCAACAACACACAGACACACGTTGTGATTTGATTGACACGCATTGCAGGTTTGCTGTGCACGCTCAAGCGAGACGACCACTCTGAGCACGGCAGCGTCGGCAACACAAGCGAAACAGGTATGGCCAGTGCTGCAGAGCTGCTTTCCAGCCAGTTGCCACGGAGCGCCAGCTGGACCCGATGCGAAATGACTCGAGAGCACCAGTGGCGCCGGGTGTCATGTGTTCGCTGCACAGTTCATGTAACCGGCACAGATTCGCCGGGGTTGCTTTTGTAGCTGACTGTAGCAGTAGCACTGAGCAAACATTGTACCATTGTGGCAAACATTGTACCATTGTGGCAAACATTGTACCATTGTGACAAACATGGTTGCAGCCACCGAACGCGTCGTCGCCAGCAGCCAGCAGTGAATCGCAGCAAAGCGAGAGCAGCAGGGGTCGTGGCAGGGGCATCAGTCCGTTGGTGCCATTCCGACTGCCAACGATGATCGGTGTCCCATTTGCTCAGCAACCAGCACGCCCCACGCGCACCATACAGTTGCCAGCAGCAATACCAATGAGTCCG
Source organism: Theristus sp. LFF4_11 (assembly GCA_030248135.1). Lineage (NCBI taxonomy): Eukaryota > Metazoa > Nematoda > Chromadorea > Monhysterida > Xyalidae > Theristus > Theristus sp. LFF4_11. Next base: position 3,347 of record JASANC010005221.1, read on the forward strand.
CCGATTCGGTCGAACAGTGAACGTTACAACTGCTGTGAGTGATGTTTCATTCTTGAAAGAATTTTCGAGAAATGTAGTTTGCTCATGCCAATTGCACTAAGCCAGCGAACGACGAAACTGACGCAGCGAGTGAGCAGTTTCCATGCCTAAATAACTAGGCGTCTGTTGTGCAAGCTGGTGCTTTGTCTGTCAGTTGCGCCACGGTCACCACGGTCGCTGATGGCGACTGTCACTGCGAGTGCCGAGTGCCTTGGTGGCACGGCATGCACAGCCGCCGAGACGGACTCGTCCTCATCACCGCTGGCAGGCATCGGCGAAACGTTGCTCTGTGCCGAGAACATTCGCTGTCAACGCAAGGCGACCATCGGCCTGCGTGGCATCGGGCGTGGCCAGCTCGTTGATTGGCCGCTTGAGAAAATCGTGCACGCGTACGCAGACGTGGGCGTCGATGAGGCACTGCCACGACGCGAGGCTGAACGCCGTTGAGACGCATTCTTTACTTTATTACTGTTTTTCGCCAAGAACTGTTGATTTAGGAGTTTTTTTGTTGTTGAATCGAGCGGTTTTGCAAATGTGTTTTAGGCATAGGAAAACTATTGGAAAGTTGTTTCACGGTTAATTCAGTTCAAAGTTGTTTTTATTGCTATTCTATCCATTGGTAACGTGCCTGCACTCTGCAGCCTTTCAAAAGTGCCCGTTTCTACAGATAATTTAGACTTAGTTAAGCTACCTCTTGTCCGCTTGTGTTGATAAAGACTCATGAGTAGGGTTTTAGGGGTTTGAAAAATTCGTTTTTTTAATCCGGATTTTTTTCAAATTTAAAAAATTGAAAAATTTTTCTCTTACTTTGCTCTGAAAATTCGATTTATGACATAATTTTTTGACAGTTCAAACCAAATTTTCTTCCCGACTTTGTGTGCTTAGGTACATGTCATTATTTGGTCATTTTGACCGACGTACTCCATATTTTTCGATTTGGATGACTTCTAGGGTCAATTTTTAGCGTTGAAATGACTTAACTGAATTGAAACATCGTTTCAGAAATTGTTTTGTTGCAACTTAGAACATGTTTTTCAGTCAGTAGTAGGGTTTTTAAACAAAAATGAAATTTTTTTAAAGTGATTAAAAAAACAAAAATGCCGATTTATTTTTTAAATTCGAAAAAAATTTCTAATATGCTCAGAAAACCTCAATTTTGGCACAATTTTTCGAAAGTTCAACAAAATTTTTTTTTTGATATTACCTCGTAAAACCTTTAGCAGTCGATTTTGGACCGTTTTACCGACTGATTTCAGGCTTCAACAGCATCTGCGATGAAGTTTTTGAGCGTCCCAAAGGTTGGCTTACCATTTCCGATGCAGATAATGTGACGATTCGCCTCGCAATCTAAATTTGAGCGTCCGAGCTGCTCCGTTTGCAAGCGTTACGTTGTCTGGTTGCCGTTTCGTGTCCTGCCATCGCGACACATCATCAAAATTGATCGAATTTCAAGCCAGTATGTGTATTTTCACTTGGGCTGGGGACAATTAGTGACGTTTTGGGGGTCAAAACACTAGAAGAGGCATGGTAACGGTTTGGAAAAGGGGTAATTGAGGTCACCAAAACAAAATGTCCAAAGTTCCGCCATACGGGAGTCATCCCGGAGGCGCTTGCATATCATATGTGGTTCTTCGAACTCCCTGATTGATTTAGCACAACTTTGATTTTTGAAATTTAAAAAAAAATTTTTTAACAAAAATGACGATTTTTGTTTTTTTTAACAACCCTAGTCAGTAGGTCATGAGATGAACATGATATCTTGTTGTTTGGCGTGTGTTATAGGTCTGCAATGGAGTTGTGCGATACCGTATTACCCCCATTAAACCCCCCCCCCCCACCATTAATCCCCCCCACCAATAAACCCCCACCCCCCCCGACCAGTTTCCGAATAACCCCCCCCCCCACAAATAATCCCCCATGGGGATTATTGGAGACCTGTTTGAAACACATACCCAGCGAATTCAGTGGCTGGTTGCAGTGAAAATGATGAAATTGTGCTACCAAAGGCCCCAAATGGGTGAGTTAATAGTAATTTCATTACAAAAGGCTGTTATAAAAGGAAATTTCTATGTAGAGTAGAAGTTTCTGCGACTTTCTTGCCTGCCATGCAGTGTATTTTTGCCATTTTTCAACAAACCCCCACCCCTAGAATTTTTTGTAAATAAACCCCCCCCCCCACCAATAATCCCCCTCCCCACCAATAAACCCCCACCCCTAAAAGTCGCTGACGTATTAATCCCCCATGGGGGTTTATTGGGGGTAATACGGTATACTGTTAAACAATTGGAGCGGAGGTGTTGGTCAATACCACATCACACGACCGTTTTTCAGATACCCGATAACATGGCCACATGTTAAAACTTGCGTGTTAAGCTAAACTAACATGTTAAACTTGCGTCTGTCAGTTGCCCGCAACGTGATCGCGAAATCATGATACGTGTTTTCGATACGATGATTTGAAGAGCGGGCTCTCGCCATGTGGCAGATAGCATAGCTGGTTGAACCTGAAGAAAGTAAGTGTCTTGGGGGGGGGGCGACCGGGTCGACAGGGGTTGCCGACTTAGCTACAGCAAACAGGAATTTTTGAACACAGCAAAACTTTGGTAATTTTCTGAAGAGGAACAACTAAGAACGGTTCAATTTTCAAGTACACGTCAAAAATTGTCCTGTTTTACTGTTGAAAATGCAACTTTCCCTCTATGAAATGGACAAAATTTCAATAAAACACGACTTTCGCTCTTATAGTTTTCCGGATCGTTCTGAAAATAGTCTAGCTGAACTCAGCTCGACGAGACGCTTCGAACGAACCTAGCTTGTGAAAAGAATTTTAAAAAGTTTTTTAATTTGAAAAAATCGGGAATTTTTTTCCTCTAACCCTACTCGTGAGACCAGACTGTTCTTTTTTGCTGCATAGAGATAGCTGTTCCACCCGTATCGCTGATTTCGCTATCGATTTTAATCTTATGAGTTTCACATTCTGATCAGTTCTTTTGGAACAATCCGTCTGATATTCTCTTGTAGCATCGATTTGTTATCTGATTTATTCGTGTGGCTTCAAAGACTAGGTGCGCGTAGGTGGACTTCGTTTGATTTTTGAAAAACTCTAAATTTTGAGCAATGGTTGTTTTCGTCTGCATTGAACTGATGATTGTGTTGATGACATTATGAGTCAAAAATGCTGACCTTTGTGATGTTGTTGATGAGGTGAACGATTTTTATTTGTTGATTGCGAGTGGTTTATTGGTTGTTAGGTGGGGGGTCATGCTTCATAGTATAGAGAATTTTTGATAAGATTACCATTTATGTGGTCATTGGCGCTGCCATTTCATTAACGATGAAGGCAGACAAAAGGTTTTTGAGCCAGTTTCCGGTTGTTCACTTTATTTTAATATTGAAAAGAACAATAATTGACAGCAAAATAAAATAAACCAAAGGAAGTGTTGTTTCAAAACCTGATGATGCGTTTTTGAGTTTTGACCAAACAAGTCAACAGTGGGGTAGATTGCAGAGGCCACGAATGCTGTACAACTGTTAGATGAGGCACTAAACTGAATCTGGCAGTATCAAACAGTAGTAATTGACAATTGTTTGAAACAATAATTGTGTTTGACACGAACAGAATTTCACAAAACTCTTCACAAGAGGACTTCACTAAAGCTACCAAAAAAACTAGCTGGCAACAGAATGCAGGTAACAAAACTGAAGAATGCTTATGTTCAGCGGTGTGCAGCGGCCGGTGCGGGCGAGTGCACGTCGATCGTGAGCTCGCTGCTGCTCACTTCGGCGCCCGAGTCGTCCGTCTTCAGTGAGCGTGCGCCGCGCGCGCCTTGTTTCCGCTGTTCTTGTTGCTCTTTGACAGCGACCAACTGCTTCAGCTCTTGCAGTTCTCGTTGCAGCCGCTGTGTCTCCTCGCGCAGACTGGCGTTGTCGCGTTCGAGCTGCTGCGTCCGTTGGTAGCGATACTCGAACAGCGCACGCCGGTTGGCGCGACATCGCTTCGCCGCCTCGTTGTTGCGCTTGCGGCGCTCCTTGTACTTGCTGACGCCACCGCCGCCGTCGTCTGCTGCTGCCGCCGCATCGAATCGCTCGAGTTCGCACAGTTTTCGTTTGTTCGTGTTTGTGTTGTTGTTGCTTTTGCGACGAGCATTCGACGACTGCTGCTGCGTCTCGTCCAGCGGCTGACTGCTCGTACTCGGCTGGCTCGTGTTGCTGCTTTGATCTGCAAAGTGTATTGGTCTACATGATGTGCCACAACGCATCACCACTGATGCACATCACACATGGCGTTGTTTGCGTGGCACTTGCAGTCCGTCACCACCTTTCTAACGTTCTGCCGGTGAACAACAAACAACCGAAAACTAACCAGAGCTCTGATGCAGCTCACTGCTGCCCTGACTGCTGCTCGGCGAGATGATCGAGTTCGAGTCGCCAACGCTGTGGCTGGTGTCGCTGCTGATGCGGCCGCTGCTGCCGCTGTTCGCACTCGACGACGTCACGTGTTGCTCGAGATGCACCGCGAGACTACTGAGACAGTGTTTCAGTGCTCCGCGTTGCTGCTCGTGGTCGCCGGCTGCACGTGCGGATGCGCGGCCGTGGCATTGTGTTCGTGTGCTTGGCACACTGCTGCTCGTGGTGGTGGTGCGTGTCGTGTTCATCGAGTTCTCGGCGAGTGCCATCGGCTGTCGACTGAGCAGACTCTCCAGCAATGGGCTGCTCACAGTGGCCGTTGGCGTGCCGCCGTTGTTCGACGGTTGTTTGTGTTGCGTGTGCTGTTGACGCTCGAGCAGTTTGTGGCGTAGCAGTTGCTTGCCGCCCGTCGACGGCGGTGTTGCAGTGTGCTGGTGCAGCAGTGACGACGCCGACGAGTGCGAGTGCTCGCTGCTGCTGTCGGACGGCTCGCGCGCCGCCAGCAGTTGGCTGTTGCTCGACAACACCGGCTGAGATGCGCCACCGCCGGCGCGGTCACTTGACGCCAGCACGTTGCTCGCCGCAGACAGCAGTCCGCCGAGGTACGGCTGTGGTTGCGGCGCTTGCTGGCGGTGTTGCAGCGCGGCGTGGTACTGCGCCTGCTGGTACAGCTGCTGCAGGATCAGCTGCGGATGATGCTGATGGTCGCTGTGTGCCACTGCGGCCGGCGGTGTCACTGCGGTCGCGATGTTCATGGCGGTGTTGTTGGCGCGTGTCGTCACTGCGCTCAGCGGTTGTGCACTGAGTGCCGGCACGTTTGCGCCAGTAGCTGTCTGTACGTACGGCTCTGCTTTGATCATGCAAACCGAGAGACTCGGCGCCGGCGTCGTGGCGGCACTGTTGAATTGCACTGCGGTGGCCGTGTCAGCGACGATGGGCGTTGCGACACGTTCCGGCCGCACCGCACCGCCACCGCTGCTGCACACGCGCGACAGTTCCCGTTTCAGGCGGTTGTTCTCCTTCGCCAAGTCCAACAGACGCGACTCCATGACCATGTCGTTGTAGCGACGCTTCTCGCGGCTCTTCTTTGCCGCCTCGTTGTTCTTGCGGCGTTTCTCCCAGTAGGTCTCGTCACGCGCGTTCGCCTCTGACGATCCGTATGTGCGTCTGGAAAGGTGCAAACTCAGATTTGTACGTGGTCGGGTTTGCAAAACAGTTCAAGTGACGTTGTCGATGGTTACCATCTGACGTGACCGACCGGCGTCTCAGCGTTTTCTCGTTCGTTGACGTCGGCGTGCTATTGGCGGACTCTCGTGACTCGTGTCGACTGTTTGTGTCGTTCGCAGTGCTGCCACCGCCGCCACCATCATGCATCATCTCCATCGGAATGCGTGCTGACAGCTGCGGATGGCAGAGCGCTCGCGAGTCGCTCGCGTCCAACGCGGCCACCAACAGACTGAGACCGGTCGGTTTCGCCTCGAGCTGACTGCGCAGCACGCTCATGCCTCCTGAACGCTTGCTGCTCGTTGCAGCTGCATTCACGGTTGGCGAGCGCTTGCTCAGATCCTGCGGTTGGTCGTCGGTCATGTTTGTGTGGCACTGAGCAGCTGCGTGCACACGGTTGACGGTGACGATGAAACTGACGAGTCTGCAAATAATGTGCGAAGTGTTGTTGCAACTTGTGACTAACGAACAGTGGCGGCGCGTAAATGTGCATAACTTTCAGCAACACTGGATTTGTTAATCAGAAAAAAGTGAAAGATGCGACCGCTGGCCTCGCAACGCGTCGCGTGCGCATGACCAAGGACGCATTGTCATTTCGAAATCATTATCAAAAGGCCGATCAAGAGACGAACGCGCCTGGAACTGGTTCTCTGTTGATGAGAGCGATTTCCATTTCTATTTGAAAGAACTTGTCCAAACTAGTGCGTCCTTTTTCTTTTTGCTTCGGATTTCAATATATCGTCGCGATTACAACGCATATCAACAAGGGGAATAACACAAACGCGCGCATAGAGAGAGGATGACAAAACGAAAGTGACCAGAGTCCGTGAAAATGAGAATAACCACACATACACTAATAAAGTAACTCTAATAACCCACCAGACAGACGGAGAGACGTGCATATGTATGGCCTTTTTGAGAACAGTACAAACGATTTTCAAAAAAAAACTTTCGCAGACATGTTTCAACAAAAGAGAGTGAGAGTTGTGAAAGGAATGGACGAATGGGCATCGACACGCGGTAGGATCAGCGCAAGGCGAGCAGACGCACTTTTATCAGACGGACGCGCACGTTTTTTCTCGTTGTTCCGTTGCCCATAATGAGAACACCATCCACGATTGTGTTGTCATGTCTTGCTGGAGTTTGTGTTGTACTGCGAATGTTTCTTTGTGGTCACCACAACACACCAACATCGTGTGCGTGCGTGTTGTCGCGCGACATTTGCCCGTTCAGGACACGTGTCCGTTCCAGTTTTCGCGCACAGCTGGTTGGTTGTATGCACGTCTGCAGATTTGCACAATCCGAATCCGTCAATGTTGGTCGTGAAAATGTCGCATATTGAAAGAGAAAGTGCGTGCACACACGCCATCGCAGCGCGATGTATGAAGAAAAACGCTCTTGCCCTCGGGCAGGGTTACGCAAAGGCCGCATGGACGCGGAGGCGTCGCGGTAAAAAAAAGTGGACAGCACACTGCGTGTGTTTCTGCGAATGTGGTGTGACACAGGCTGCGTCGCTGGATCAAGTGTAAAATTTTTGAAAAAAAGTTGTGACAAAAAGTGAAAAGAGAAGCGCGATGGGCCGTCGAAAACCGGTCGACGCGCGGATAAAGGCCGAACAGATTTGGTCTAATCCGTGTGCACGTGCAATTTGCTCAGCACAAAACTAATAGTGATTGACCGTGGTCGTGTGTGTTTATTGTGTCATGGCGCGATCGAAAATCACGCGTACAAGAGCGAGATGCACCACAACCAGTCCACAAACACAAACTCGCTTTCTGCTCGCGCGACATCGATTGATGGACGGGCGTTGAGTGTGAGCGAGTATTGTATTGTTGGATATTTTCATCTGAATTTATTAGTGCTCTTGTAAAAGTGTACAGACAGAAACAAGTTTGCGCTGGCGCACAGGCGGGTGCGCGCATCTGTTTGTGTGGTGTGCGTGCTATTGTCAGTCGACCCAGGCCCAGGACGACCATGACCGCACTCTGATGCACAACACTGCAATCTGCAGCATCAAAGTGCTGTTGTTGTTTTTTTGCAATAAAACTGCTGGACACGCGAGTGTCACTTGCCGCTACGCATGGTGCTGTCCAAAATACAATAATAAAATAAACACACTCAGCGATGGCAGCGCACAGACGACAGTCCGGTTTTTGCACGGACGCCCCAGATATTCTGGCAAACTTTTTTACTCCGAGAATGAGTGTCAGAGAAACGAAATCGCAAACGTTTGGAAAATAAAGCGCTGTATTGCTCTGACCGGTCAGTCGATGAAGCGACAACGACGACCATGAAAATCTGCCACACTGTTATGTCGGGACGAGTCCAGTTTGGAAATGTCACTGAATAAAAAGTGAGTTGATTCTCAAACTAAACCACAACGTGCACCAACCACATGCGCATGTGCGTTTGTACGCGTGTGTGTGTGTCATGCCGTGGCCTTGAACATTTTGAATTTTTTAAATGTTGCACAGTCGTGTTTGTTGTGTGTCGAGTCGTCCAAAAACTGGAATTTGATTACGGCAACTGTTGAGAAAAAATATAAGATTTTGTTGGACTGAGCGCGATGAAAAACAGCTCATAAATTATATGAGTAAAACAGGATGCATTCAGTTTGCAAATCACGTGTGTTGCGTGATGAGGAGACGCGCCAGCTGGTGGATGGTGGCACAACCGAGTGGAACACCTGAGTGAGCGTGTTATGATGAATTGAATGCAAATCGCATTCAGACTCTCAATTATGGCGGCAAATATGCGTCTGTGTCGCAAGAGACTACGCAACGCAAGTGTTTGAATGTTGCAGGGAGAAATCGTCTAATAAGCAGTCGCATTTGTATGAGCGCGCGATCATCAGTGATCATGCCTGACTTTTCGCCTGCGCAATTGCCTGTGGTTTTTTTCGCCAGTGCAAGGCAACAAAACACGTTTGAGCAAGAACATTAGTTTTTACGCGCGTGTAACCAACCAGAGAACGCAGTCGCAATCGACAGCCGTCGCTCTACACCGTAAACAAAGCGTGTTCAAGCAGCAGAGGCACAACAACAAGCGCACCGGTTTTGCAGATCACAATTGTTGCGTACAGTTGTGCTGATCAATACGATCGCAGACACACTGTTCGCTCTTGTGTTCTGTTTTGTTTGCTTGCTCCGTGGTGGTTTGTTAGAAAAGCTGCGCAACACATGTGCCTGCGTTTACGAGCCTTTTTTTCAAAAATCGCATGTTCGTTCACGTTTCTGAATGGGCGTAGCAGTGTGCGCGCGCGCGTTTGCCTGACGCGCCATCACAGTCGAGAAATGTGCGCGCCCAAAAAACCGGTTTTGTTTTGTTTAAAACGAACCGCGGAAACAACGAACGCACTCGCTGGCCTTCTGTTCTGACAGTCATGCAGTGCTGGTGGTTACGCAAAAGCCGTCTGACTCCACGCTCTCTGCCAGATTACATGATAACCTTGGGTGATTTTCAAACGAAAATACAAAACGAAAAAAAACAAGTGATACAGCGCTGCCAAATGTTGTATGCAAGTTGGCTGACTTTGTTTTCAAGCAAACAAAGCAGCATGGAACGTGACTTCGCTGAAGTCCTCACCAAAACTGAAGAAAAACGAGGAAATGAGGCTAACTGAACAAAAAAAAGCATTCCTTTACTGAAAACAAATGTAACGACATTGACCCGAATGAGCGAAGCCGGATCAAAATCAGATGCATATGAGCAGCCAATTGTGGTCACGCCCTCAATGCGCTCTGCCAAACATGAAAGACAAATGATACAATGTCCGACACCTTGCTTCCCACCAATGTATGTATCAATGTGTCTTCATTGCGCGGTCAAGTACAACGTTGTAAAAACCATGATCCCATATTTGGATTAAAAGACGAAAGCGCCCAGCAGCTGATATGCCGCACTCTAATTGAATGATTTCAAACGAGGGCTATAAACGCGCAGCGGAATGATAGCATTGCAACAAGCGTGGCATGCCACTGGCATCTGCTTCGGTCATAATATCAATTGCCAATTCAATTGTTCTGTGCGTGCGTGTCACGGTTAAATCACGCCATGACAAGCAAAAACAACACAACAGCAACATGTTGATTGACCCGCAATGACCTTCCACGACCTCACATGACCACAAATGAACACGCAAATATACAATGCCTTATAATGAATTTCTTTCGCTGATTGCTTAGCTCATTATTGCACGCAGTAAACGATTATTGCGGAACCATCGAACAAACGCACGTGAGGGAACGCGAGAACTGGCAGACATGTTGGCAGGTGGTTTTTCAATCCAACGGCACGTTTCTAGCTTGTGCCCGCATGCCGAGCCCCCATTCCAAACCAGCTGCTTCTCGCCGTCAAATTGAAATTCGGTTTTCGTTTTCTGGAATTTTGGCGCCATTTTTTTAGTGTCACGCATTTCCTGCTTTCATTCTTTCATTTCTGTTCCGTTGTGAAAAAAATTCAAGCGATTATGCAGAGAAAGCCTGTTGAGTTGATCACAGAATCAAGTGATATGGCCTGGGATTTTCCAACGATCAATAGAATTTCAAAACAAAACGACAGAAAATAATGTTGATGTGGGTGTTGGAGTCATAGTTGCACTGCAACTGCAGCAGACAGACACGTCCAATTTACAATGCAAACAGAATCAATTGGATTCAGCAAAGAAAACAAAATACGGATTAATTTTGAATAAAAAACACGTCACATGGCTGAAGTCTCAAGCGCAAAACGAATAACCGAACAATTGATAGAGCACGCTGCAAGTCGAGTCACGTCATGACATGCGGTGTATTGCGCCACCATGGGCTGATGACGGGTCGACTCAAATCTCACTTGCCATTTATCTATGAATTCTCGCTGTGTGAGCAGACCGCCGATGAAAAGCGAAAGGCGTAAACAACAACAACCGATGGCTATTATGGTATACATGGCGTGTATAACAACGGTCAGCAGACAGCTGGTAAACAACGCAGCAGTGACCAGAGGACGAAATGTTTTGCACTCCAGCTAGTGACCCCTGCATTCGATGCATTTTGCAGGCTTTTTATATGTTTTGCACATTTGTTGTTGTTATTCGCGGCAGCCGACACGCAGCGCACAGATACACATACACAAGCAAACACAAGATACGCGGCTAAATGGTTATGATTGTTATTTGTCGAGTCCGCCGTTTGAAGCAGCAAACGCGAACCACGGCGACCGGAGAAAACGTGAAAACTAAAGATCTGCGGCAACAACGGCACGCTATTTTCGGTGTTGTTGCTTTGCATGCCGTGTTATTACCAAATGTGACAACTGATACTATGCCATCGAGGGATGATGGACAAGTTCATATTCGGCTTGTTGTTTATGATGCGATTGAAATTGCACATTTGCTTAGGTTAGTTGCAGTTACTTCGTAATCATCATCAGTGACCTACGAATAGCATTAGCATGTTGTCAGAGAAAAGATAATCGAAAACAAAAATAAACAGCATCATGTCGTGGACTCTTGGGAATACCGGTGCGTGTTTGTTCGTTTTCAGAAAGAGAAGTGCAAAGATGCATTGGTGAGTGAGTTGTTGATTAGTGCAAAAACTTTTGACCTGGCGCTAGACGACCTTTTCGAATCAAAAACTACAGGATGACCCAAAAACCTACACGGTAAGCATCGGCTCTGGCTCACCATCGGGTGAATGGTTTGAGTGGAACTTTTAATCACACATCTGCATTTTGTGATAAATGGATTGGACAATTAGACCACTGAGCAGCTGGTGTTGTGCTTTTGCATGCGAGCAAATAAAAAACACAGCAACAGTTATTTGTGCGTTTCGTCGACAATTCGATTTGTGCAGCACCGACCCGGCTCCAAATGCCCGAACAATTTGGTTGTGGTGAGGTGACACGTGAATTTTTGTGAAACTGAAATGCTTGTCACAGAAAAATTATGGTTTTTCTGATTTTGAATCAATAAAATAACTGATGTCGCTAGCTACGAATGATGGATTGCCAAGAAGTTTTACATATCATTCGCAACCAACACAATGAGCAGGAGTGTACTGTAATGTGTTCAAATTGCCGCGCGCAGCATGTTTTCCGTGCGAGACCAGCTCACCTATTGCTTGTTGAGTGTTGACGCGTACGCACGCACGCATCGTAATCGGCGCACTCGCCGCCACGCCAATTTTTACGGTTGCCCTTCTTTTCTAAAAACCGACACGCTCGTTGTCGGACATTGCTAAAACAGACCTGATTCAAATCTTAATCCTAAAGCCTAATCCCAAGCCTAATCTGATCCTAACCTAATCCTAACCTAAGCCAAGCCTTTTCAAGAAGGAAAATGTCAGAACAATTGCGTTTTGAACAAGTTCTTGTTGGGGCCGGAGCGTGTGCACGCGCGCTAGTGGATCATGAGCATGAGCATGCCGATGCCCGTGCGCGTGCGTTTTAAAAAAGAAGCGCCAGGAATTTTTACTCGGATTTTGCGCTGCGTCGATTCTTCGATTCTGATTCTGAGCAATTTTTTTCAGTTGGCGCGAATTCAATTGGTACGGTTGGCACGTTTTATGATATTACGCTCACGCTCCAAATTGGATGTTCTCGGACATTGCTAAAACGGACCTAAACCTAAAAACCAAAACTAAGCCTAATCTTAAGCAAAACCTGTTCCTAACCTAATCCTAACCTAAGCCAAGCCTTTTTAAGAAAGCAGGAATAAAAATAACTGCGTTTTGAACAAGTTTATGTTGAGTGCGGAGCGTGTGCACACGCGCTAGTGGATCATGAGCAATGAGCAATGCGGATGCGGGGCAGGTGCATATCATAATGAAGCGTTGCGAATTGGGATGAAAACAAAACACGCCGCACGGCCAAAATGCGCCGCAAGGGAAGCGCGCCGCATGCCAAAATGCGCCGCAACAAAATCCAAACGGCAAATAGGAAACACGCCGCAAGAAATAAACACGCCGCAATTTTTAGAAATTTGTTTTTGGCGGCTAAGTAAGCTGTCAGCAATCCCAATCCAATCCCATTTTCATAGAAATAGATTGAAAAAACTTCTTTTTGTCTCATTTTAGGTCGCCAACCCCAGAATAAATTTTACAGATACGCGGGAATTCAAAATTGGTTTACGGTAGCTGACGAAAGACGCCGATGCTTGAAGGACATTGAACAAACAGAGCGAAAGTTTCTGAAAAGTTAGCAAAGGTCACGAACATTTTTCGTAAAAAACAACCAGCACTAGCAGCAGCAGCAGCAAGGTGGCTATTTGTGAAGCCCCTCAATAAAATGTTTGTTGAACTTTCGAAAAATTGTGCCAAAAATGAGGTTTTCAAAGCATATTTCACTTCAGAGCATTTTCGATTTTTTTGAATCTGCATTTTTGTTGGAGATGGCGACATTGGCGAGACTGAGAAAGGAGGCGGCGGCGCAGGCGGCTTATGATGAGAAACAGTAGCGAAAGCGGGACCTCTGGTGAGGGGGGGTGTTTGCCTAACTGTTTTTTTCTTATGAAAACTAAACTTCATTTGCCGAGTTACACATGTGCGTGTAGCCTGGAAGCTGGCCTTTCGATCGACACTAACCACAGCTCGTGGGGTTCTATACTGCAAAAGAAAATCCAAGAAAACCGATTGCTGTTGTGAAAGTGTGTTGCAAGTACGACCGGTTAAAACCTGTCACACGGATTTTCTCGAGCTGTGCGCAGTGCTTCGGGTTGCGGTTGGGTGCGTTCGAAAGCGTATTTGATGCGCAATAATGCAAGCCCAAAAAACTCGGTGACTTTTAAAAGTTTTCCCAAAAAGTTTACATTTGCTAAAAAATGACATGTACTTCATTTTTGACTTTTGAGATATTTTACAATTTTTCCTTTCGCAAACCATTGCGTCTTCGTTCCTTTACCGTTTGAGCTCATCGATGGCTCATCGTATTCCGGTTCACGAGTACTTTATTGGCATATGTTGCCCAAAGAAAGTCGTTTTGTTTTCATGGAGAAAAGTGAAGGAACGTCTTTGCAACCAGTGCGCGCGCGTGTGACATATTTTTACGACAGTTTTTTTTCTTATGAAAACTGAACTTCATTTGCCGAGTTACACATGTGCGTGTAGCCTGGAAGCTGGCCTTTCGATCGACACCAACCACAGCTCGTGGGGTTCTATATTGCGAAATAAAATCTGGGTAACACTGCTGCTGCATTGAAAATCTGCTGCAACGATGACCGCCGAAAGTCTGTCACCCAACTTCTCGAGCTGTGCACAATACCACAAGCTGCGGTTGGGTGTGTTCCAAAACTCACAAAATATAATTTTCCATTTCTATTGCAGTGGTAATAAAGAACAACATTCGTATCAACTTCTGATCCCCGCACACACTTAGCACGTTGTCAAATAACAGTTAAACCCGAAAAATTTTTTTTTGTTTGGTTGTGGTTTTATAGTTTGTTTATTATGTGTTGTGGGAGCAGTTTTAATGATTGCGGCGAATTTTGTTTGCGAATTGGTACATTTCAGCTTTCATAATCGTACAACCTTATAAATGTTAGCACAATGCAATAAAAAACGCGACGCCGACGGCGACGACACGTAAATAAACTGAGAAAGAATGTCCAGAACGACTTCGTCGGCATCGAATTTCATTGCGATTCGGCCGCGCACATCGCCACGAATTGCAAGTAACAAGGTGTGAAAGAAATGGTGCAGTCCACATCTACAGCCGCACAATGCTGCTGTGCTAGGGTTGTTAGAAAATCGTCATTTTTGTTTTTTTTTAATTTTTAAATTAAAAAAAAGAAAACCAAAGTTGTGCTGTGCGGTGCCGCATCAATCAGGGAGTCAAACAATGTTATCGTAAAAGTATTTCAGCTGCAAGCCGTGAAACAGACGGATGACTCCGTTTGTCCCACAAAACGGCCACAGCCAAGAAAAAAAGTCGAACAACATGAATCAATGACCGGAAAGCGTTTGCGTTTTGATCAAGAGATATCGGTCATCGAGTCTGGAACTGCCGATCAAGTTGGTGTTTACCGTTTTTGAAGATGAATTGTTGATAACAAGAAGAAAAGAATTTGCATGTTCAATGATATCTTGTGAATGAAGTTCTAGTATTTTTCGAAATGAATTCACTGGAGCTGGTGATACAGTCTTCGATAACGTACACGCACTTGAACTTGAACTTTTTATCAAAACACATTTGAAACGTTGCATAAAGCAACCAATAGGTTTTTCAGAAAACAATATCAATCAATAACTAGCGAGAATCAAACTCAAACTCAAGACTGCCTGATCAAAACTGTTCAAAACAAAACAAATAATCCACTTCATCGACGATACGAATTCAAATTGCCTCACAATCTCAGTGCACAAGACGAAACTCGACTCGCTTTTGAAGTTTCTGACGTATTAACAAAAGAAATCCTGAAAGAACACAAAACGATTAGCAACGGAACACCACAAGCATTTTCCCACCACAAGCAAGGCAATGTTGGCAAGAAAATGTTGAAACGAAAGGAGACATTGAACACAATGTAATTGTTTGTTTGTTTTTCTTTTTTTTTAAAAGCAAGAATGTTTAATGGACCTGAGATTAATTTATCAATTCGCAAAGTTTTTCTCAATGGGAAAGGAAGAGCAACGGAGAGCGGCATCCCCAGGTCCACGGAAATCAAGCCAGAAGGGAGGGGAAACGTGTCGCAATAAATTTATGGATGAGTTGAGATTCGTTTGCAATAAGCCTATTTTTGAAAGAAGAGGTTGAGGGAGCTGAGACTGTGTCTTGAATCAGACTGTTCCAGAGTTGGATGGTTCGCACGGCCCAAGCACCAGCTCTAATTGACGTCTTTACAGGCGGCGTGTTCAGTGTATGTTGATGACCTCTAGTACCAAATTCCCCTCGGTGAACCTCAAAGAAGTCTGATAGATTTAAGACATAACGTAGTTGATTAACAGCAAAGTGTTTTGTAGGTGAAGACAGCAATGTACATTTGTGCTTGCAGACGAAGCAGTCGCAATCAGACACGCTCGTGGCTGCTGCTGCGGGTGACTGCAGTGACGAACAAGCCACAGCTGCCGGCGCATCTGACCACGTCGGCAGTGTTGATCAGTTGCACTCCGAGCACGGCGATGCCATCACGTTGGTGACTCGAGTGAGTGACTCGTTGCGGGTGTTGTGCATGCGTGCTCTCACACTCATGTTTTTTATTGCCGTTCAAACTAGAATTGCAGCTTGCAAGACGTACTGCGCAATCAGTGGAAGCATGCTGAACATCACTGACAGTTTGCCGTCACAGGTGTGCTGTGCGATGTTCGGCGAGTGGCCGCTGTACTGCGAGAAAGCGATCGACTTTGCCGAGGCGTGCGCCATTCTGCTTGGTGCGCAGCAAGTGCCGACCGAACGAGTCACCACGTGCGTGCCGGAGCGCTTCCAGCAAGAGGGCACGTTCATTGTTCAGTTGACTGACGACGATCACGGCAGCACCGATGTCACCGACGATCGCTTGGGGTCGTGGTGTGAGTTTTTTTTGCTTTTTTTGGCACGATGCGTTTTTTCTTGTTAAACGCTGGATTTTAGAAATTATCCTTGATGCGACCAATCAGTGTTTCCCATTCAAACGCAGCTGAATCGAATGCTTTTCCAACAGAACAAAGCGTTCACTTCAGCACACCCATGCTCGCGATGGCGCTGCTTCAACGTTGACTCTACCACCGGTAAACTGTCGATGGCCGTCAACAAAACCGAAAAGTCCACATCTGATTACGATGTGAAAATCGGCGTTCGTCGTTTCGAGCATCCCGCGTCGCTCTCTCGCTTCTACAAAAAGATCTACAGTGTAACAGAGATCAACGGCGACGTGCTGCCGGCAGCGGCACAGACCGTACACGTCATCACATATGAGTGGCTCGGTGAACCGGTGTCGCTGCTAAATAACACGGTGCAACAACAGAAAGTTGGTGAATTCTCAGTTGGAAAAAGACGCCATTATCAATAAACTACAGCATATCGAACACGCAAGCCATAATTGTCGCGCTTGTGTTTGACTGCTGTGCGCACATGCAGCCATTAAGCCAGTGAATCAACAGCCATGTGCACGCCACACAGCGCAATCTCAAACGCTCTCCTGAATTACAGCGCACACAAAATGACAGTAAACGTGTGAGCGTCTGTGACAAGTCGAGTTTCATCGGCACCATTCGTCACCACGGCCAGTGGCCATTGTACTCGACGCAGGCGGTCGAGTTCGCAGACGCGTGTCACATTATTCTCGGTGCCACCGCAGTCGCACAGCAAAGGTCACCCTGTTCGGTGGAGCTGAATTGCTTTTCTGACGTTTACACTGAGTGAGCCTCAATTCACTTCGCGGCCGCATGCCAGTTTTTGAGTGTACAGGCATAATTGTCGAAACTCACGTTGCACCACCGGTGTTCTCGTTGTATCTGGTTTCGTTTGACCGTCGCTCAGGATCTGCACGTCCGTGCCGCAAGGCTACCGCGGCGTCGGCACGTTCGTTGTCGACCTCGAGGCGCTCGACGCCAAGACGGCCGACCTGCGCTGGGACGGCAACGGCCTCTGGGATAAGCCGGCCGGCAATTCGCGCTACTACAAAATTGACGCGCTGACCGGCGACGCGACCAGACTCGATCGAACCGCAAAAGTCAGTGGATTTTCGTTGTTGTGATTGCAAATTGTGCGTGTTGTTTGCTTTGCAATTCGTGCTGTTTGCCATTTGTATCTGACACGCTGCGCTGACTGGCCGCATCGAGCTCGTTGGACCAATCAGTGAGCGCAATTCAAAAGCAGCCAATCAGCTGGCTGCCACAGTTTGACTGTATTTGTGAATACCCCAGCCCAAGCGGTTCTAGAAACCCGATAGTACCAAACTCCGGTTGTTGTGTGCAACAACTCCAACTGTAACAAACAAGCGCACTTCGCATTGCAGAACACCGACGTTGAGTACGACATTCAAATTCTATTGAAACGCTACGAACACCCGCGCGCCAGTCACAGTTTCGTCCGCAAGCTGTACACCGCGCGGCCGCAGCACGCACGCCCGCTCGAGCATTGCTGTCGATTCGCCGTCGTCACGTACTCCTGGAAAACCGAGCCGATACCATTCACCACCGAACCGTACTCGGGGCGACCGAAGGTGGCCGATTGTTGTTGTTGTTTGTTGCCCCCCTTTTTATCCTTACCCAACGCCCTTGGGCAAAGGCAGTGTCGCAATTTTTTATTGTCCACCACATGGGCTGCGACGTTGGAAGCAGTTTTTCTGCTGCAGAAGTGGGCGTTGGGCAAGCTGCGCTGGTATGCATGGGCGCGATGTCATTAAGTTCCTCGCCACCGGAACAGCAATCTTGTGAATCAAGAAAGCCGACGTTTATGCTGCCGAACCATTAAGCCCCACGCAACCCGGGGCAGCCGAGTGGTCACGAGCGGATTCGAACCCGGGCCTTCCGATCGGAAGTCCCAAGTGCTATCCACTCAGCCACTCAGCCAGCTCTGCGCAAACCACTGCAAGCAACTGTTCGGCCGCATGCTGATTCGGCTTGTCGGTTAAATACACAGTCGAGTTCAACGGGGTTGTCATTAAAATTGCATTAGGGTTGCACCCTCTGAAAGTGTCAGTTGTTTGCTTTTGTCGTGCGGTTGAAATAACGGTTCTGCGTCCGTACCATCGTAAATCCAAATCACGTGTTTTTATAAATCATCAGGGCCGCCCGCGACGTGACATCATTTCTGGCGTAACATACCGCCGTGAGACGATGCCTGAGTTGGCGCCAGAAGCAAACGACGCCAGCAGTTTAGACGCGTCGCAGTTTTCGCCACTTCCGCCCGACATGGATCTCGAAGGTGATTCGCGTGCCTGCTAGCAGTAGCACTGTAGCACATGCTGCGCTTGCCGTTCTGTCGGATGAACGAATGCTGAACCACTGATGGTATATCATCACCAACAGTAACGTGCACAGCAATCAGCGTCCACGTTTTACAGTGTGGCCGAATAAATAAGGCAGTCCTTGTATTCTCCATCAAGGCGGGATCAGGCGCAGACTAGGACTTGTGTTTTTCAAGAATACTAAGAAAATTCCTAATCGTGTGTACACGGGAGAATGACTGAACAGAACAGCACGAAGACTCAATTAGTTCAAAAACACATCAAATTTGACAAATCTTTTTTCATTCAAACTTCGCGCGCTGCTTGCACTCTGAAAAAAGCTGCCATTTTAACACCGTTTGCAAATAAGAGTGGGGGGGGAGGTCTAGCGCTACATGGGAAAGTTTTTAAACCAAGGGTGCAGGGACATTCTACTAATTAAGGCGCTTCAGGTTTACCTCCTGAGTACCCCCTGATTATGCCTATAAAGGTCGTTTTTAGGGTGCGGAAGTTGAAAAACCCTCGACTTTTTGCGATTTTTCG
Organism: Theristus sp. LFF4_11; assembly: GCA_030248135.1. NCBI lineage: Eukaryota > Metazoa > Nematoda > Chromadorea > Monhysterida > Xyalidae > Theristus > Theristus sp. LFF4_11. Next base: position 22,401 of record JASANC010005221.1, read on the forward strand.
CAAAGTGTACCTTTTTAGCCCTACCGTATCTCGTAGTTGCACAGTTTCTGAACCTCACACAGTATTCACGTGAAAGATCTTGCGGAGTTCTTTAAGGCCCTGTATCAATGAGCCCTTGCAAGGGGGGTCCCTGAGGCGCTACGACGCTAGTTAAAATTACTTTTTTTTTAAATTACGCTATTTTTTTAAAACATTTTTTTGAGCTCATAAACACAGTTTTTCGATTTTCATTTTTGGTTCTACAGGGGGGTTTTCGGGGTCGCTGAATTCGAATCTGATCTTAGATTTTTGCCCCGGGCATTTTTTGCCCTAAAATTGGGCAAAAACATATTTTTTTGCGTTTTCCAGTGTTTTTTAGTTTTAATTTTTAATTTTAAGTGCGGATTTTTTTAACAAAGCTGTTTTACAACAGCCTTACAACCGCTGTATCGGAATCAGTTTTGATATTTTGCAACTAACCACTTGCCCACCCAAAAAATGGGTAAAAAGTAGATTTTTTTGCTTTTTGCACACGTCTTCGTTTCACAGTAAAAAATCAAGTTAGAAACAACTTGTAATTTTAATTTGTAGTTCTACGTAGGCGGTTTCGGGGTCGCTGAATTTGAATCTGGCCTTAGATTTTTGCCCCGGGCATTTTTTTGCTCTAAAAATTGGGCAAAAACACATTTTTATGCGTTTTCCAGTGGTTTTTTGTTTTAATTTTTTATTTTAAGTGCGGATTTTTTAATCAAGCTGTTTTCTAACAGCCTTACAACCGCTGTATCGGAATCAGTTTTGATATTTTGCAACTGACCACTTGCCCACTCAAAAAATGAGTAAAAAGTAGATTTTTTTTGCTTTTTGCACAGGTTTCACAGTGAAAAAAATGCCCGGGGCAAAAATATAAAGTCAGATTCAAATTCAGCAACCTTGAAAACCCCCCCTGGAGAACTAAAAAATAAAATTACAAGTTGTTTCTAAACTGATTTTTTCACTGTGAAACGAAAACATGTGCAAAAAGCAAAAAAATCAACTTTTTACCCATGTTTTGGGTGGGCAAGTGGTCAGTTGCAAAATATCAAAACTGATTCAGATACAGCGGTTGTAAGGCTGTTATAAAACTGTTTTTAAACAACTCTACATTTAAAACTAAAAATTAAAACAAAAAACCACTGGAAAACGCATAAAAATGTGTTTTTGCCCCATTTTAGAGCAATAAAAATGCCCGGGGCAAAAATCTAAGGTCAGATTCGAATTCAGCAATCTTGAAAACCCCCCTGGAGAATTAAAAATTAAAATTACAAGTTGTTTCTAACTTGATTTTTTCACTGTGAAACGAAAACGTGTGCAAAAAGCAAAAAAATCAACTTTTTACCCATTTTTTAAGTGGACAAGTGGTCAGTTGCAAAATATCAAAACAGATTGAAATACAGCGGTTGTATGGCTGTTATAAAACAGCTTTGTTAAAAAAAATCCGCACTTAAAATTAAAAATTAAAACAAAAAACCACTGGAAAACGCATAAAAATGTGTTTTTGCCCAACTTTTAGAGCAAAAAAAGTCCCGGGACAAAAATCTAAGGTCAGATTCAAATTCAGCGACCCCGAAACCCTCCATGTAGAATTAAAAATTAAAATTACAAGTTGTTTCTAACTTGATTTTTTTACTGTGAAACGAAAACGTGTGCAAAAAGCAAAAAAATCAACTTTTTACCCATTTTTTTGGGTGGGCAAGTGGTCAGTTGCAAAATATCAAAACTGATTCCGATACAGCGGTTGTAAGGCTGTTGTAAAACAGCTTTGTTAAAAAAATCCGCACTTAAAATTAAAAATTAAAACCAAAAAACACTGGAAAACGCAAAAAATGTGTTTTTGCCCAATTTTAGGACAAAAAAATGCCCGGGGCAAAAATCTAAGATCAGATTCAAATTCAGCGACCCCGAAAAACCCCTGTAGAACCAAAAATGAAAATCGAAAAATTGTGTTTGTGAGCTCAAAATAATGTTTTAAAAAAATAGCGTAATTTAAAAAAAAGTAATTTTAACTAGCGTCGTAGCGCCTCAGGGACCCCCTTGCAAGGGCTCATTGATACAGGGCCTTAAAGAACTCCGCAAGATCTTTAACGTGAATATTGTGTGAGGTTCCAGAAACTGTGCAACTACGAGATACGGTAGGGCTAATAAGGTACACTTTGCGAAAAATCGCAAAAAATCGAGGGTTTTTCAACTTCCGCACCCTAAAAACGACCTTTATAGGCATAATCAGGGGGTACTCAGGGGGTAAACCTGAAGCGCCTTGATTAGTAGAATGTCCCTGCACCCTTGGTTTAAAAACTTTCCCATGTAGCGCTAGACCCCCCCACTCTTATTTGCAAACGGTGTTAAACGGCCATTCCGTACAACAGGCACGAACGGCGTGCGCAGCAGCGGCCAGCCGATGCAAGACGTGCCAGCACAAGCGCACGGGCACGGCGACCGTCGCTCGCCACCGCGCCTCACGCAACAAGCGGACGCCGGCACACAGCGGACAGCGCACACCGCTGCCGGCGCGTCCGCGATGGCGACGTCCAGCGTTGGCATCATGGCGCACGACCGTGAACTGAGACTGATGAAACGACGCATACTGCAACGAGAATGGCAGAACCAACTGCGGCTGACACGGCTGCTCGACAGGGCCGAGGCGTTCTTGGACAGATTCGAGCTGACCACCGCAGAGTGGCTGACAAGCGCTGAGGTGGCCGATGCAAGTGAACTCGTGGTGGATGGTGGACTGCAGGTGCACGACGGACAATTGGTGCTGCACGACGATGATCTGTGCCCGGTGAACGTGGTCGTCTGACAGCAGCATTCGCGTGCGACGACGCTCTCTTGAGAATCGTGCACATCTCCGTCGGACGTGCGCAGCGTATGGCGGCCACGCACCGCGGCTCACCACTCCGTCGCACGGCTCAACACCTGACAACATTGACCATTGTGTTTTCAGCCATTTTATCATTTCATTTATTTATTCGTGTTCAGGCGTGTAATACATATTATCTAAAAATGCGGGAGACGCAAATAAAAGGAGGAATATGGCCTTGTGTAAGCAGTGAAAGACTTGGCTCGACAACGCTTTTCAAGTCTCTGATGTGGTACACACGGATACAAGTACATAAGAGTCATATTTTTGCGCCGCGTTTGTTGTTTAAAAGCTTGCTGAAAAGCGTAAAAACTTTGAAGTTATCTAGATATTTTCAATTGTCCTCTTCAGTTTAGTCTAAAATCACATCATGTGCGAAATTCTGTACAGCATGGCCGAATAAATGAGGCAGTCCATCAAGGCGGGATTAGTCGCTGACTAGGAGTTGTCTTTTTCAAAAATGCCAACATAATTTCCAATCATGGGTGCAAGGGAGAAAGAATGAACAGAATAATACGGATAATCCATTAGTTTAAAAAAACGCGTCAAATTTGGCATACAATTTGGTTTCTGAACTTCTTTTTCTTTCATTCAAAATTCGCGCGCTCCTTGCACCCTGAAAAAAACTGCCATGTTTAATCGGCTATACTGTAAATTCTGTGCAAAAAACAGAAACATCAGAGATTGCAAAACATTGCTGCATGTAGCTTTATCGTTGTTGCTGACGTACGCACCGCTGTGCATACAGCAGCACCAGTGCAAAAAGCGTTGTCTTCCGTTGATTTTCACCCTTTTTACCAAACTCTTGTGACAGGATAAACCGGTGAGTCATTGCCACAGAAGGAGACCTTGCGTTCCCAATGCCTCTGCGATACACTTTGTGCAAACCAGTGTCAGCGATCTAAAGTCTGATCGTTATTTTAGTGGTTTTAGAGGTCGCTAAATGCTAGAAAAAAGCAAATGGGAAAGTTTCATTTGTCTACAATGTACGAGGGTTGCCACTTGCAACCGAAATAAAAAATAAACGGCGCAAAAATGTGACTCTTATGTACTTGTACCCGTGTGTACCACATCAGAGACTTGAAAAGCGTTGTCGAGCCAAGTCTTTCACCGCTTACACAAGGCCATATTCCTCCTTTTATATGCGTCTCCCGCATTTTTAGATAATATTCTGACTTTTACATAAGCCCCAAAGGTCGGACCAAAATCACAATACGTTGGTCACACATTCTTCTAAACCCCGGACAACTCAGGTTTTTCATTTTTCGTTTTTAGGCCAATTTCGTCTATGCTATTTTTACGGCCGATTCGCCCAAAATCGTCACGATTCAGTACCTAGAATTGCTCACATAAGAAAACTGACCCAAAAGCCGTGATCGGCGCAATGAATTACCATGGAAAACACCGATTTCTTGTTTTTCATTTCTGGTCCGGTTTCACTAAATTCCACGGCCGATTCGCCATAAATCGTCACGATTCGGTATGTAGAGTTGCTCACATGAAAAAACTAACACAAAATCCGTGATCAGTGTATTTAATTACCATGGAAAACACCGGTTTTTTTTGTTTTTCATTTCTGGACCGATTTCGCCAATTTCCACGGCCGATTCGCCCGAAATCGTCACGATTCGGTATGTAGAGTTGCTCACATGAAAAAACTAACACAAAATCCGTGATCAGTGTATTTAATTACCATGGAAAACACCGTTTTTTTGTTTTTCATTTCTGGACCGATTTCGCCAATTTCCACGGCCGATTCGCCCGAAATCGTCACGATTCGGTATCTAGAGTTGCTCACATAAAAAACTAACCCAAAATCCGTGATCAGTGTATTTAATTACCATGGAAAACACCGGTTTTTTTGTTTTTCATTTCTGGACCGATTTCGCCAATTTCCACGGCCGATTCGCCCGAAATCGTCACGATTCGGTATCTAGAGTTGCTCACATAAAAAACTAACCCAAAATCCGTGATCAGTGCATTGAATTACCATGGAAAACGCCGTTTTCTTTTTTTTCATTTCTGGACCGATTTCGCTGAAGTCCACGGCCGATTCGCCCGAAATCGTCACGATTCGGTAACTAGAGTTGCTCACTTGAAAAAACTAACACAAAATCCGTGATCAGCGCATTGAATTACCCTGGAAAACACCCTTTTCTTATTTTTCGTTTCTGGACCGATTTCGCCAATTTCCACAGCCGATTCGCCCGAAATCGTCACGGTTCAGCATCTAGAGTAGCTCACGTAAGAAAACTAACCAAAATCCGTGATCACCGCATTGAATTACCCTGGAAAACATCTTTTTCTCGTTTTTCGTTTCCGGACCGATTTCGCCAATTTCCACGACCGATTCGCCCGAAATCGTCACGATTCAGTATCTAGAGTTGCTCACATAAGAAAACTAATCCAAAATCCGTGATCAGCGCATTGAATTACCATGGAAAACACCCTTTTCTTGTTTTTCGTTTCTGGACCGATTTCGCCAATTTCCACGGCCGATTCGACCGAAATCGTCACGATTCAGCATCTAGAGTTGCTCACGTAAGAAAACTAACCCAATATCCGTGATCAGCCCATTGAATTACCCTGGAAAACATTTTTTTCTTGTTTTTCGTTTCTGGACCGATTTCGCCGATTTCCACGGCCGATTCGCCCGAAATCGTCACGATTCAGCATCTAGAGTTGCTTGCATAAAAAACTAACCCAAAATTCGTGATCAGCGCATTGAATTACCCTGGAAAACACCCTTTTCTTGTTTTTCGTTTCTGGACCGATTTCGCCAATTTCGACGGCCGATTCGCCCGAAATCGTCACGATTCAGTATCTAGAGTTGCTCACGTAAGAAAACTAACCCAAAATCCGTGATCAGCGCATTGAATTACTCTGGAAAACACCCTTTTCTTGTTTTTCGTTTCTGGACCGATTTCGCCAATTTCGACGGCCGATTCGCCCGAAATCGTCACGATTCGGTAACTAGAGTTGCTCACTTGAAAAAACTAACACAAAATCCGTGATCAGCGCATTGAATTACCCTGGAAAACACCCTTTTCTTATTTTTCGTTTCTGGACCGATTTCGCCAATTTCCACAGCCGATTCGCCCGAAATCGTCACGGTTCAGCATCTAGAGTAGCTCACGTAAGAAAACTAACCAAAATCCGTGATCACCGCATTGAATTACCCTGGAAAACATCTTTTTCTCGTTTTTCGTTTCCGGACCGATTTCGCCAATTTCCACGACCGATTCGCCCGAAATCGTCACGATTCAGTATCTAGAGTTGCTCACATAAGAAAACTAATCCAAAATCCGTGATCAGCGCATTGAATTACCATGGAAAACACCCTTTTCTTGTTTTTCGTTTCTGGACCGATTTCGCCAATTTCCACGGCCGATTCGACCGAAATCGTCACGATTCAGCATCTAGAGTTGCTCACGTAAGAAAACTAACCCAATATCCGTGATCAGCCCATTGAATTACCCTGGAAAACATTTTTTTCTTGTTTTTCGTTTCTGGACCGATTTCGCCGATTTCCACGGCCGATTCGCCCGACATCGTCACGATTCAGCATCTAGAGTTGCTTGCATAAAAAACTAACCCAAAATTCGTGATCAGCGCATTGAATTACCCTGGAAAACACCCTTTTCTTGTTTTTCGTTTCTGGACCGATTTCGCCAATTTCGACGGCCGATTCGCCCGAAATCGTCACGATTCAGCATCTAGAGTTGCTCACGTAAGAAAACTAACCCAAAATCCGTGATCAGCGCATTGAATTACTCTGGAAAACACCCTTTTCTTGTTTTTCGTTTCTGGACCGATTTCGCCAATTTCGACGGCCGATTCGCCCGAAATCGTCACGATTCGGTATTTAGAGTTGCTCACATAAGAAAACTAACCCAAAATCCGTGATCAGCGCATTGAATTACACTGGAAAACATAGTTTTCTTGTTTTTCATTTCTGGACCGATTTCGCCGATTTCCACGGCCGATTCGCCGGAAATCGTCACGATTCAGCATCTAGAGTTGCTCACGTAAGAAAACTAACCCAAAATCCGTGATCAGCGCATTGAATTACTACGGACTAGACCTTTTTCCTATTATTTTTCGTAGCTCAGACAAAATTTGTAAGAGTGAAAACTGATACTCAGTCAAAATGCTACGAACTTTCAGAAATGCACAATTTTAACTCAAAAAAGTAGTCGGGCAAAAAAAATAAACTAAATTTTCAGAAAATACGGATGAAATTACCCTAGGAAACATTTTTGTTCAACTGTGAAAGTGTCCCAGCTAAAAATTGAAAGGGCGAACACTTAAAACCAGATGAAAACCCTCCAAACAATTAAAAATGCCCAATTTTTTACCCAGTTTTTACCCAAAAACAGGGTCTGGGTAAAAAATTAACCCGATTTTCAAAATCTCCGGATGGAATTACCCCAGGGAACATTTTTGTTCGACTGTGAAAGTGTCGCAGGCAAAAATTTAAAGGGCGAACACATGTTGATTACATAGCTGAAAAAAAAATACAAAGGGAAAGAAGTAACACTGTTTTCAGAATAGGTTTTTCGTGTCTACAGCGTATGAAAAGCAGTCGGATAAAAATTTTTTCGCGGCTCCAAGCACAACTTTGGGTGTTTGTTTCGTGTGCACAGTGCCAAGTTTGTGGCTTATACTATGCTCGCTGGACGCAGCGAGCAAATTTGAAAAAAGCGCGCGAGGGGATAACGGCTCATATTATGCGTGATGCGCTGTCCGCTCGCTGGCGCTCGCTCGCGCATCCGCATGATTGGTTGCTTGTATATTGCGATTATTAGATTGTATTATTTACACTTCAGTAGTTAATCGGATATTTTTAAAGCAGAAACTTATAAAAAGAAGGTGAAATAAATCGATTTAAAATATTTAAGATTGCCTGCGAATATTTGGCGTATTTTCGCGGGCACTATGACTCTTCTTTACGATAGGAGTGAATGTGTTGAACGAAAACTGGAGTAATATGCAAGAGTACACAAAGCTGCTGAGCTGAACGATTATAACCACTCAATCAGGAAGAGTGATTGTTCTCACAATTGCTATGCCCCACCGTAAAGCTAACACAACGTAAAACACCACACAAAAAACGCAGAACTGAGTAGAACTATCCAAAAATGACAAACACAGCCACACGACACACGAGAAACAGATGGAAGAATATGAAAAACATCTAGAATGACAAAACACAAGAAATGAACAAACAACGAACCGAGTGAAAAAGAATGAATACAGACATAAGATAATAAAGTAGAATTCAAAACTAAAGTACAGAATCTGACTCGCTAACGCGGAAAGGTAATATTGGTGATAAATAATGGTTTCTAACAAGTAACGGAACTAAGATTCATGCAGCGACAGGTTATCATCGGTGCTATCGGCGTATCGCAGTTCATCTGCTTTCACGAGCACACCACCAGTGTTGTTGTTGTCGGCCACTCCATTCAGCTTGCCCACGTCGTTCTGTTGCTCCGTCAGTGTCGTGTCCTGTTCGTCGTCAAGCAAATCCAGGCTACACTCGGGCGTTGCCAGCATCTTTGGCGTTGTGCTGGTCGTCGTCGACGTCGCCGCCGTACGCTCGGTGGTCAACGTTGAGCCGGTGGAGCTGGTCGAGCGGACAGAGGCCTGTTTGCGTTGCATCATCGCTGCTGCTGCTGTGTCCGGTGGTGACCAGCTGTCAGCCAATTGATCAACCACAGCGTCAGTGATCAACGCCACATTGTCGTTAGCACTGGCAACATCGCTGGCATTGCCGTTGACAACAGTCGTCTCAATGTGATGCAGTTCAATCTGTTCGTCCACCGTGAACGAGCGCTGCGGCGACGACGTCTGTCCACTGGCGCGTCGCAGCAGCGCCGTGTGCCCGTCGGTCGTGGGACTGCCGGTCGCAGACTGTTGTTGTTGCAGCATGTCCGCCGCGGTCTCCTCGAGCAACGGCGCAGAGTCGGCGAATCGTGTCGAGGAGGTCGTTGATGAGCGGCCTTTGCGATTGCCGTGTCTGTGGTGCGGCTGTGTCGCCGTGGAGACGCTGCTGTTGCTGTTGTTGTTACGTTGACCGGTGCTGCTGGCTGAACTGGATGATGACGAATGATGATGACCACCGCCGCCGGCACGACGAATCTTTGCGGTGGCGACGCGCTGCTGTTTGGCGAGCCACTCGAGGCTCGTGTGCTCGCCGACGCGCAGTGTGCTGTTCGCCTTGAGCACGTCCGGGCGCAGTGCCGACAGTTTCTTCTTGAACGCTGCTGCTACGTCGCCTGCGTGTGTGTGAAATTGGAATGAAGGGTATGTGTCAAAATTGGCTGGTTTGCTTGCGCGTGTCAGTTGTGTCCGCTACCGGTGACCGTGGTATAAAATCACTATAACAGAACATCCAGTGTAGGAAATGTTTCGCGCAGAGCAAAACTGCCAGTAGGTCACCTTCTTTCTTGCCTGCCGGACTGCGTGTGCTCATCTCATCATTGTCAACTTTGACCGGAATGTCCTCGGGCATACGCCGTACGCGCAGTGATGCGTTCGTGACCACGTTGCGGCGGTTTGCCGGCGACTTCTCGTGGAAATGCTGGCTGGTGACCACGCGGATGCCCATTGGACCGGCATCGGTACTCGGCGCTCCGGACGGATTCTCAACCAGCGAGTTGATCACGGCGTTCGTTGTCTGCAATCGCAAACAGCTAAGTCCCGGCTGAATACAATTCACCCGTTTGTAACACAGTAATGTTGCAGTGAAGTCAGAAAAAAAAACACAGCTGCGCCGCAAACATGCGATAGCACCGTGCGTGTCATCGTGTGTGTGCCTGCGAGTTTTGCTTGTAACCATGCAACGTTACTGTGCTCTACAGTGCAGTCTTCCGACTAAGTCTTCATTTGAAAAATGTGCAAGTCACACAAAATAAGGATGTGCGAAGCCGGAAGGTGTCCACAAAAACCAGAATAACTGCAAATTCACCCACCAATAGTACATCTGAAAACAGTTCATAGCAAGCTCGTTGATGGATTGAATCGAGTGCGACGACAGCCGTTTGTGCGGCGCCGTTGAACAACGCGAAATAGATGCTGTTCAAAAGTTCCAACAGAAAACCGGAATGCACTTGACAACGTGGTAAACTGAAAACGCACGTGTTCATCTTCGTAAGTTCGTCTATTTTGAAATTTTAGGAAAATTACATGAAGGCAGACTGCATACCTTGAAAAATCATCCATCAACTGGAATGGACTCCTTTGCGGTGCAAGTGGTTCCTTTGAGTACGTGCTAACAACCTGATACAAAGTTGCGTGTTATGTGGAAGAGAACGAAATTCAATTTGGGACTCATAACAAACAGACCTTGTTTGCTAAACTTGACTCCGTGAAGTGACAACCACTCCTGCATATTGTGATTGTGAGGTTGCAAATTGATTCGATCACCGACGGAAAATGCATTGACGCTATATGTGCGTGAACCTGCAAAAACGGGCAAAATACAGTTTGATTTGAACACCCTGTAGAACGGAGTGAAGTGCACTAACATTACGTTCGTGCACCGAGTTATACAATCTGTGGGCCATAGGATGTTGAATTAATTGATTGCCTACCAATGCATAGATAGCCACATGAATTTTTATTCACGGTCAAGCTTTCGAGTTTTTTACATTTGTACCAGACTTTTGATTTTTATATCTTTCAACTTTCACATCACAACAACAACAACACGTCTAAAACAATCTGAATTGAACAAAAGTGCAACACTACATAAAACTAGAAGCTCGCAAATAACTACTGTTTTCAATCGGACACCGTTTGAATATCCATGAGAATACAGAAAACGTCAAGCGCTGCTGCGAACGGACATTGTTGCAACGGCAGTCGTCAAGGACGCCCACTTGCTTGATGCAATGTTAACGCTAACAACACTGCGCCCCTGACCGCTCCGTCGACCGCATGCACGAGCACCAATTGCACATTAGCAGGTGCGAGTTCACCGATCGCCGTCACCATCCAATCATAATAGTTCGGTTGCTGTGACACCAGTGCCCCGTCGACTCCAATCAACATTTTTCGTGGCGTTTCTTTCTCGTGTGAATTCTTTACTCGCAGCAGACGTGTTACACCAGCGACAATGGCCGATGCTGCGATAACAGCGGAGCGTTTGCTCACGGACGTGCATACCTGGCGCACCAGCAACAAATCAACGTTCTGCACCGTGTCGATGCCGATGTCTTCCTCGAACAAACAACGCGTATGCCAGAGATTGCTGGTGTCGTCGCGAAGAATGTCGGTGATGTATCGCGCCAGTATGACGTCACGTTCGGACAGCACCTCCATGGCCATACGCTGGTCACTTCGGAACAACGCACCAGACTCCGTCAAGCTCAGTAACACCCGCCGCACATACTCGCCAAGGTGTTCAACTGAAATCAACAAAATTTGTGTGGTGTTGGGTGGGGATGGACACCAACCACGAGAGCAAAAACACACCACACAAAGTGCACCTGAAACTATTGCGCTAAGCGGACTCGTTCGGCTTTTGGTGTCCCCATCAAACTTGCACAGCAAGTCGGAAACATCTCTAGAAATGTTGTCTGCTTCGATCCACGGTGGGCCAATCGGTGTGGCAGTGACCTAAACAAAATGACACAAGTGACATCATGAACGTGAAACAGACGCAACGTCACAGAAAAAATGCCACCTGCAAATCGTGACTGTCCGACAAGACGGCCATGTCAATGTCGACGCCTAGCTGAACGCCTAGCTCACAATGGCCGCCGTGATCGAACGTTGTTGAAATCAATATCCCAGTCGCCGCACTGATCACGCCCAACAAGCGCACTCGCAAACGTTCACGCAACGCAATCGCGTTTTTCAGCAGTTGAAAGAAGCTTCGTTGCGTCACTGCGCACGACGGTGAACAGATGCCAATGACACAGATCAACGGTAGATCGTCGTCGGCCACATTTTGCACATCACAAAACATGTGCAACTGATCGGCGAGATAATTGCAAATATGTGTCGCGTTCTCACTGGTGGCTATAGTTCGCGGCACACCAACCAGTCGCTGTGTGACGTTCAATGAGTAGCCAGTGGTTGAGCGTGTCGCCAGGCCCAGACGCAGCGTTCGCCCACTAAACTCCATCGCAATACTGGTGCCACCGACTGTTGACAAGTAATCTGGTGACCACACTGTCGGATGCGGTTGACATTGGACAGCAGAGTGCGTTTGTGGCACACGCGACAATCGCGCGCATAAACATTGTAACGATGTTGAGTCATGCTCGAACAAACGCAACGTATCGGCAACTTGTTCGCAAACGTCAGGCGGCAATTTCCATTGACTTGGTGGCGTGTCTTGGGCAAGATCCAATTGCAGTATTGACTCATCAATCAAATTCCGCAATGTTGGTGCGATCGTTTGGTCCAACTTATTTGGCGTAGCTAATAAAGCGTCATTATGTTCTGTTCGGATGTCGCTGACACGGATGTGCGCAACGTCACTGCCATTGACGTTGACTCGTTTGAAGAAAGTGTTTCGAATAAAAAGTGCAAAACAATAACCACCAAGCATCGTTGCAGTCGTTCGATAACCAAAATTACTGCTTTTTTAAGCAATGCCATGCGAAACAAGAAAGTATCATTTCTTCCCTATTACGCCACCACTACGTACATATGAAGGAAAAACAAATACAAGACCAAAAAACCAAACACTTCTGTGTTGACCAGAGAGCTCATACGTATATTGCTATTCTGCTAATGCAACCAACTAGACTACAAAAGAACAGAGGGCAGCAAAAAATGTTGCTAGTACGTTTGAAATAATAAC
>JASANC010005226.1:0-54589 GCA_030248135.1 Theristus sp. LFF4_11
GCTCGCGAATGGGCATGATTCTTTTCTCTGCTTGTACCAAACATTATTTAAGTTTTTAAATAACTATAACCACGTGAAAGAATATTCAAAATTTACTACATTTATCTGCACAGATTCCAATTTTATAAGACACCATTAACTCATTCAATAATTGTTTTTGATAATATAGCCAAAAAAGAGTGAAGGAGCTTTTTCTCAGTAGCAATGCCAATAGCAGATGCTCCTACACTACAAGCAGTATTTCTAGACTACTTTATTACGTTGAAAATGACGGTGCCAAGAGCAATGCCCATAACTGACACTTTGTGACTACAGAGATCATAAACTGCTGGTACACCAAACCTGGGATTTGAAGGAATTTCTTGTTTGCACCAAGCATATAATTCAACTTTTGAAAAACTAATCCAACCACGTGAAAGAACATTCAAAATTAACTGTATTTGATACGCATTTCCATGCTAGAAAACGTTGTTTGATCACATTTTGTGGTGGTTTTTCGGTTATGATGGCAAAAATAGGAGAAGCAGAGTTTTCCCATTCGCAGTGCAAACAGCGGATGTTTCTTTTTTGACTATCAACAATGTTTCTAAACCAGTTTTTTACGGCGAAACAGATGGTGTGAAGAAAAACACGATAAGTTAAAACGTTGTGACTGCAGAGTCCATGAACTTCTCCATGGTACACCAAAAGTCTGGTATTTGAAGAAATTTTTTGTTTGCACCAAACATACAGTTTAATATTTTCAAAAACAAATTAAAGCACGTGAAAAATCGTTCAAAACTACGTATAAATGGTATAGATAACATTGGTTAAAACGTTTTATAAGTGGATTTAATAAACAATAAAATCTCATACTAGCAAAAATAAAAACTTTTCAACCAACCTTGTAACGAAAAACTAAAAAGAGAAAACGGTTTGCATGTTGTTAAATTGTTTTCTAGACCAGTTTTTTACGGCGAAAATGATGGTGTAAAGAAAAACACGATAAGTTAAAACGCTGTGACTGCAGAGCCCATGAACTTCTCCATGGTACACCAAAAGTCTGGGATTTGAATAAATTTTTTGTTTGCACCAAACATACAGTTTAGTATTTTTAAAAACAAATTAAAGCACGTGAAAGAGCGTGCAAAACTACGTATAAATGGTACTAGTTACTGTAGTTAAAACGTTTTTTTGGTTGACTTAATAAAACAATAAAAGCTCATACTAGCAAAAATAAAAAATTTTCAACCAACCTTGCAACAAAAAAAACCTCAAAAGAGCAAACGGTTTGCATCTTGTTGAAATGTTTTCCAGACCAGTTTTTTATTGCGAAAAAGATAGCGAAGAGACATTTTGGGGCCAGCTAAACGCTGAGGCAAAAAAAGCCAAAAACTGAAATTTTTGGAATTTTTCGACACCGATTTTTTTACGCATTTTGTTTATACCGAATTAAAGGTTTGTGTTTTTTAAAAACTAAATACAGCACATGAAAGCCCTTGCAAAATACTACATTTTTCATATTAACATCAATGTTCGATAACGTTTCTGTGTTGCGTTACAAGACGTTGTTTGTCAAAACGCCAAAAATGACGTTTTTCGACGACATACCCTACTTTGGAGACTTGTAGCGCCACACCACAAGGGTCTCATTCCAAAAGCGGGCCGGTTTTTTCTTAGTTGGACCTAAGGGTACCTCCATACCAAATTTGAGCGAAATCGATTTTCGGCTAGGGGCAGAGTATTACCAAAATGTTCCTCCTAATTCCGGACGGTCTCTTAAACGTGACCCAATATGCGTTTGCACGCACAGATAGAGAAAATGCTTCATGGCTGCGCGGCAATTTGAAATCAGCAAAACTTAACGTATTCTGACGGCAGATTTGGGCAAGAAATTGAAAAAAAAACTAGTCAGAATGTTTTCTCACTAAATAAATTTATTTTATTTTGTATTCGAACTGAGTTCGGGCGCGAAACAACTTTTCAGCTGTGCGGCTTTTCCACACATCATTCAACATTACTCCGTCTCATTCACACGAAAAGATAATCATGCCCATTCGCGAGCGAAGCGGAGCGGAGCGGACAGCGGATGCAGGCATAATATGGCCCGTGGTTCGTTCGCGCTAAAATTCCAAACTTACTGTGCCTCGAATTGTGAACATAAAAGGAGCTGAGAATTTTTTCTCCTGCACACAGGTAGATAATCCATAGGTACGCTGTGTGCACCAGAAATTTTTTCGTGGTGATCTTCTACACACGCTGTGTGCGCAAAACATGGATTCTGAATAAGCTGTTAATTATTCTTCTAACCCCCTTTTTTTTTTCGACTATGTCATAAAATGTGTGCGCAGTTTCAGTGA
Organism: Theristus sp. LFF4_11; assembly: GCA_030248135.1. Classification (NCBI taxonomy): domain Eukaryota; kingdom Metazoa; phylum Nematoda; class Chromadorea; order Monhysterida; family Xyalidae; genus Theristus; species Theristus sp. LFF4_11. Next base: position 2,340 of record JASANC010005226.1, read on the forward strand.
TATAATTAAAATTCTGACTGTTTTGATAAAAACATTTTCTAGGGTAAAAATCTTTGGGATTTTCAAATTTCGCATTCATTTTTTGATCCGACGCTTCCCAAGGCTTAAAATCTAGCTATTTTGTAAAAAATTCCGAAAAATGCTTATTTTGAAGTGTATTTGCGATTTCTGCGCATGAAACAAACCGTTATTTGACAAATAACAAAGTTTCCGGGGGTAACCAACAACGGAGAGTTTGAATTTGACCTTTATTTTTAAAAAAAATTAAAGGATTAACAGTTAAATAACTAAAAACGTGACGATTTCGGGCGAATCGGCCGTGGAAATTGGCGAAATCGATCCAAAAACGAAAAACAAGAAAAGGGTGTTTTCCAGGGTAATTCAATGCGCTGATCACGGATTTTGGGTTAGTTTTTTTACATGAGCAACACTAGATGCTGAATCGTGACGATTTCGGCGAATCGGCCGTGGAAATTGGCGAAATCGGTCCAGAAACGAAAAACGAGAAAAGGGTGTTTTCCAGGGTAATTCAATGCGCTGATCACGAATTTGGAATTAGTTTTCTTACGTGAGCAACTCCAGATGCTGAATCGTGACGATTTCGGGCGAATCGGCCGTGGAAATTGGCGAAATCGGTCCAGAAACAAAAAAACAAGAAAAGGGTGTTTTCCAGGGTAATTCAATGCGCTGATCACGGATTTTGGGTTACTTTTTTATGTGAGTAACTCTAGATACTGAATCGTGACGATTTCGGGCGAATCGGCCGTGGAAATTGGCGAAATCGGTCCAGAAACGAAAAACGAGAAAAGGGTGTTTTCCAGGGTAATTCAAAGCGCTAATCACGGATTTTGGGTTAGTTTTTTCATGTGAGCAACTCTAGATACTGAATCGTGACGATTTCGGACAAATCGGCCGTTGAAATTGGCGAAATCGGTATAGAGACGAAAAACAAGAAAAGGGTGTTTTCCAGGGGAATTCAATGCGCTACTCACGAATTTTGGGTTAGTTTTTTATGTGAGCAAGTTTAGTTATTGGATCGTGGCGATTTAGGGCGAATCGGCGAAATGAAAACAAGAAATGTTTTGTTTGTTCAAAAGAATATGTCACCAACGAATTGTGAATTTGGTTCAACCTTCGGGACTTATTTAAAAGTCAGAATATTATCTAAAAATGCGGGAGACGCATATAAAAGGAGGAATATGGCTTTGTGTAAGCAGTGAGAGACTTGGCTCGACAACTCTTTTCAAGTCTCTGATGTGGTACACACGGGTACAAGTACATAAGAGCCATATTTTTGCGCCGTTTATTCATTATTTCGGTTGCACATGGCAACCCTCGTACTTTGTAGACAAATGAAACTTTCACATTTGCGGATTTCGAGCATTTAGCGACCACTAAAACTACTAAAATAACAATCAGACTTTAACTCGCTGACACTGGTTTGTCCAGGACCAGCAGAAGCATGCGGAACGCAAGGTGTCCTGTGGCAAAGGCAATGACTCACGGGACAGACAGTTTTTCCTGCCACACGAGTTTACGTTCAAAAAAGGTGAAAATCAACGGAAGACAACTCCTTTTTGTCACTGGTGTTGGTGTGTACACAGCGGTGCGTACGTTAACAACATCGAAAAAGCTACATGCAACAATGTTTTGCAATCTCTGATTTTTCTGTTTTTGCACAGAATTTACAGAATTTCGCACATGGCGTGATTTTTGATTTAATTGAAGAGGACAATTAAAAATAACTTTAAAGTTTTTACGCTTTTCAGCAAAACGAAAACGAAAACTTTCGGATTCGCTGCCCTCCGGGGATATAGCGACCGCAGGTCACCGAAACCGAAATCGGGCTAAGATCACAGGTGCCCCCAGGACAGAGCGGGACTTAGAAACTATCCCCTCACGTGGCGAGGGTATTGGTTCCACGGAATTGTGAGCCGTCCATTCCCCAATCCCACCGGAGTTTGGTGACCTTCGGGTTTCCGGAATCGGTGGGGGGGGGGGGGCGTGCTTCAAATAAAAAACAAACAAACAAACAAACGCGGCGCAAAAATATGACTCTTATGTACTTTTACCCGTGTGTACCACATCAGAGACTTGAAAAGAGTTGTCGAGCCAAGTCTCTCACTGCTTACACAAAGCCATATTCCTCCTTTTATATGCGTCTCCCGCATTTTTAGATAATATATAAAAGCATGATTATTAGAAAAGCTAAAGAACCGGCTCATTCATTCGAGGAAACTACCACAATGAACATTCCAAAGCACAACTATAGTCTGTCCGTTGCTTAAACACCCGAAACATACAGGCTTCAAGTAGTTCTGAGATGAGAACAGGTGGGAGTGGAACCTTTTTCCTTATTTTGTGTTTACCAATTCTAAACTTCATTTCTTGTTATTCTTTTTCATTATAACATCGGGGGACAACGAGGGTCTTACCGCGATCATGTACAGTTGCGCGATACGATACTCCTCGACTGTCAGTGGCAGCAGAATTCGGTATTCCTTGAGTATCATGATTTGTTCGGGGGCAGAACGATTGGAATGCGAACTCTGAAAACGAAAGTGAAAAAGTTTGAATGTCTATAAAAAAGCGGAGTTTGTCGTTTGATAACACTGCGACACGACACGGCCAAACAGCCAGATGAACTGTAACTTGAATTCATTTGAACTATCCCGTACAGATATGTTGACTGTTCCGTTTTTTCCACGTAATGGTTCAAATAATAATAAAAACAGAAAATTTTCTGAAAGGCACCCCTCATAAACAAGCATCCACTCACCCCAGCCGTACCAGCAATCTGTCAACAACGCTCACTAGGCAATATTGACCGAAGACTCGTGGGAAATTGAGTTATTGGCACGGTTTGCCGACATTTCGCGTCCAGTTATAGGCTGATAATGGCATATTATGGCGGGCATTTCGAGCTTGTACGGCACAAAAAAACTGCTGCTGTTCATTTGTGATCCTCTCAATCCGTCAAACTGCTACAGCCCATTAGTCGTCTGTTTATCACCATGCGTTGTAGCTGTGTGCTGCTAACATGATTTTCGAACAATTTTGCCAATTTGCACCAGATATAATGGATTTGCTGTCAGTTGCAATTACGTTATCCGTTTTGCTCGCTCTATCTCTGTTCTGAAATGACGTTATCGCCTTTGGAAACAGAGAAATCTCTAGCCTGAAAAAGTTCTTTGATGTCATTTTCCTGAAGAATAATTTTCGGACAGCGCTGATTGGCAACGTCATGAACATCCGACTAATCACACAGTTCATTCGAGCGAAAATCGCAGCCAATCAACTGACCGCATTCGACCTGGCATCTGAAATCGATCGACAGTTCATCTAGCTAATATGTACAACTGGCTGATTGGTTGGTTGCACACACGTGCACTTGATGCAGGCACTGCTGTGGAGGCGGAGTTAATGCATCAACTGCACTTGTGTGCAACCAACCAATCAGCTAGTTGCACATATTCTCCAAACGGACTGTATAATGTGACCGACTGCAATGTTGGCTAATAATGAAGTATTTGTCTCCAAACTGCTGTAAACCAAAAGCACAGCAACACAATTCGATTTTTTTTGCGTTGGCAAATGTCAAGCGTGACAAATGACAACGGCACCTTTTCTAGTCAGTGAAAGAAAATTATAAAGAGGAACATTATCAACAGAAACAAACACACGTGCGTCGGCGATAGTGAGGTCATTTTTCAAACTGTCCAATGATTGGCTGACATCCAAGCAACCTTTTCCCGCAATATATGATCGATATGTGCACTTTTTGTTGCAAAACGATGATGGATTGTTGGTTCTGACTTTGTGCGTGCAGAAAATGTGCGCAAATACATACGTCACCAAAAACTGGCAGTTCAGAGAGTTTTGAAAACGTTTTGAAAACGCAGCGTTGAAATTTTTAGAGCGAGTGAAAGTTTTTTCGAACAGATGCGGTTTTCGAAACAACGAAAGATGAGGCGGACAATAAAACAGACTTCTTAACTTCTCCCTAAAATGGTCTACCGAAAAACCCATTACATAGATGCTAGCAAGTAAAAAAGCTAAAATAGCGCGCAAAGAAAGCGCTTTTTACGAAAAATGTCAGTTATAATCGTGTGTTTTACGATTCATTCTCATTATAAACGTCAGCAAACATTGACAAACGCTCAGGAAACCGAGGAACCAGTAAAAACCCGTTTGTCTAGAGCCGGAAAATGTAAACAGTCATTTTTTTTTGATTTCTGATTGGGCTGTCGCTTGTATCTTTGAAAAAACAACAAACAGTACACGCTGAAAATGTTTTCCAGACAGAATGTGATTGTGCGATAAGCCAATAAAGTTCACAAGTTTTACCACAAACGTTTTTTATTGCTTCCTCCAACATTGTAAAAAAAAATTACGTCGGATGCACCAGATGAAACCAGATTTAGCGATGGACACTGTGTCCATCGTTGAATGAAAATCTGCTAAAAGCTAAATGTAGAGACCCCACACAACACGAAAGACTCAGTAAACCAGTGTTGAGACTGATGAAAATTGCAAAAGGCAATCTGACACGAAAACACGCAGTGAAATTATGATTTACATAACGGTGGCAGGGCAACAAGCGAAATGGTTTGCCCAAAATCCATAATTCCTTGCCCACCGTTACAATGAATCAGTAAACTCGCTCGTTCAAAAACGAAGCGCTTCAAAAAAAACTTTACATCATTCATCTATTTTTAACTCTGCATCATTAAGTCCGCCGACTGAAAACCTGCAAGGCAGGTTTGAATAAAGGCGCAAGAAAGCGAGAGAAAAATTAACCAACGTTTGAATCGAGAAGCTAAAAGCCGCCACACGAATATACACGCAGCATGCAGCGAACAATATTGTATAACAGGAGGCAAGCACTGGCTAAAGCAAGTAGCTGACGCAAAACATACACACACACACACGTATTACGTTCTATCGGAAGGCAAAATAGCTCGAAATTCATGCTTCTGCAGCATCTGCTGATATTACGCGCCATACAATATAAAGCTAACTAACTACAACAACCTCAAAACAAGCAGCATACATTGTAGGAATCGCGGTGTTGATACAACTGATACCGCCCTCGGTTTTGACTCCGCCCCTTTTTACACCATTTTAGATCATTTTTGACGCCGCTATTTTTTTACTAAATGCCCTTTGCACTTTTGCAGCAAAGCGTCAACATTAAATTGCTGCCTTAAGGCACCCAAGGCTTAACCTAGGAAGCATAAAACGGGCGGGGACTATCTGAGTGATGTGCACTGGCACAGTACCTAGCGCAAGCCTGGTTATCATATGATGGCATTAGTGTGACTAGATCGTGGTAGTGACACACGCCACACGGGACACAATTATTTTTGCGCCTCCTTTTAAGCGGATGGGAAATACAATTAGTGTTGTTTTTTTCGCTCGAAAAACTCCATTATCTCATCCTGTTGAAGCTGGGAAGGCGGAAAACGGAGAATGATAACCAATTATCGTTTTTAGGGTAATTTTTTTGTAAAATTCTCTAAGCATAAACGGCAACAAAAAAAACAAATGGAAAAGTCCAGTTGCAACAAAACAACGGTAATTCTGCAAAACGGCAATAACGACCAAAAGGTTTTATTGGTTCTGCTGGACTGCAATAAAATGATGCACGAAGCAAATCGCAAACTCGTTGAAGTGTGGCATCATGTAAACACAAAACAGTACAAGCGCTCATACGAACACAAAGCTCTGGGGCTGTTGAGCATATTTTTTTGCACAAAATTGCCCCGGAAAGCAGCTGTATGCAAACTTTGAATCATAAAAACCAAGAGCAAAGCAGCACAGGCTGTCTTAAAAGTCAAACAGCCAGAAGATCAGGCAGCTACAACAACAGCAACTTGTTACAAGAGAGTTTATCAGCGCTTGTAATTTTCCGCATGTTTAGGGGCCCTTCCATTTCAGCCCATAGCCAGCAGCAACAAAATGTCGTGTCGAAACTGAAACTTTGTGTTGAAAAAATCTTAGTCAATTTCAGTCAATGTTCACCCGCAATGGCAATTACACCCGGAATTTCACCACAATCCTGGGAGCCATCTGAGATTGCTAAATTGAAAATCTATATTTTCTTCGCCGAAGAGAACTTTTTTCGCGTTCGTAAATAAACCAATTGGTACTTTCAATTCGGTGCTGCTCGCTTTGATTTCCATGTGAACTTGTTTTTCACGCTAAAGCCCAGAAAATTGAATAAAAAGAATGAAATGAAATGAACGAATCAAAAGAAGCGCTGCCTCAAATGTGAATCAAGCTTTTGTGGAAAGCCGCAAAAAAAGAAGCAAGACAAGAAAACGATCAAACGAACAACGACACGAGACAAGAAAGGACATGCATTTATAGATTTTCACTTATTGCCATATTGGCTGTTCTTGTTTCTGGAATGCCTAGCTGTCATGCACAGGGTGTTCATAGAAAAAAAACAGAAATTGACGGCCGTTTTCAGCTGAAATTTGGATATGAACAAAAGGCTGATTCACAGACATCACGGTCTTTTTGATGGCAATTCTTATCATTTTTGTGCATCACATGCCTCCAAAAGCCACCGCAGTTTGAGGCCTGGCTTGAGTTTTCCGCTGATCAATCACTTAATGCAGATTGAAAAAGACCAGACAACAAAAATTCTGTGAAAATGAAACCACACAAATCGGCGCCTACCGATAATTCAGTAATTTTTGTGACCACCCTGTGTTTCGCTCGTGTGCGCAAGTATCAAAAGGAGCACCGGATGTGACGTGCTCTGGAAAATGGAAGGATGGACCTACAGTTCAGTGCAAGCAACAGCAAACGTCTGCGAAAGATGGATAAAAATGCGAAAGTTGGGCGAATATATGAATGAATGACACACACACACACACACACAACAGTGCGCGGTGACGTGTCCACATCCTGAACTTTGGGAGATGTGCATTCGAATCGATCGTATTGAATGGAAATGTTTGAAGTTTATACATAATGAAGTTTGAATATGTTCACGGCATTTCAGTTGCGTCCAGTACTCCAGTTAAAAACCAGCCAGCTGAACTAAGGCTGATTAACAAAACGTAACATTACCAGAAAGATGTCATGAACACCACCAAAGTCATTCGATATTGGTGATACTGCATGCAATGCTCATACTGCCGCGCGGCAATTCCTGAGCGTAGCAGCAATCCACAAATGCGACAGGTTTTTGTGACGAAAATTACTGGGAAACCTCTGGGCACCATGGTACCCCACACGGGTTCGTTACGTTTCGAAAAGAATCGTTGTGTAACTTTTTTGTGAAAATGTTTAAAAAAACAAGAATGCGCAATGTGTCAAAAAACACACCGAACTTCAGAAATGAAAACTCGGTTCTTTCACTGGGACCTCGAGAGGATACCAATTTCATTCACTTCAAAAGAATGACCAACAATGCCCGCGAGACAGATTACTTTTTATTATTTCATTAACTTGAAACAGTAAACAGTGTAGGATTTACAATTTTGATCAACCAATGAATCGAGTCGGTGAACACAATGATACTAATAAAAAGAAAGAAGAAAAGAATACATATGAATTACATTTCACCAAAAAATGTTTTGTTAAGACGAACCAGCTAATCAATAAACAGATTACGACAAACCCAACAGTCCAACAAAAAATGAAACATGAGTGTTGTCAGTTATTATTTTTTTCAAAACTTTTGAATCCAGAAAGCACCAAGAATTAATGATTGGGTACATTGGCGAGTGATCAACCAGTCAGTAGTGAAAATCAAAAATTTGCATGATTTTTTGAAATTCAATTTTGAATGACAGAATCACTGACGACAATGTTGGATCAGATTAAGCGCAGTTTTGGAAAATCGTCAAATTCAAAAAATTTGCGATCAAGTGAGTTTCCACACTGTTCCTGAAACAACAGCAACAATGGAACGGAAGTGTAAAGAACCCAAAAATTTCAATTTGTTATGTTTCATACAAATCGGCCGAGGGTGCAGAGCAAAGTTAAGACGTTAAGGCCAGTTCAAACTGACGTACGTCAAAGGTACGTCTCCATGAACGGTAGTATGCAAAAACACGAGACCTGAAGTGACGTGATGTGCCGTGCCGTTTTGCATTACGTCAGTATGAACGGGCCTTTACAGAACAGAACTGCGCCAGGCAGCCACAAAAATGCTGAACAAACAAACAGGAATTTCCAAAAAACAAAGAAACGAAATGATTAACGTCGACATAATTCAAGATACAAAACTTATTCGCGACAGCATACAAATGACGTGCAATTACAACAAAATGCAATGACAGTGATGAGACATTTTGATGCGTCACTCAAAAACAAAACATGACAAGAAAAAAGTTCAGTATAACAAAACAGCTACAAAAAACTGACTTTATATTAATTTGTGCACTGATTATCTGGCCATTTGGTCAAATTTGAAATTGAAATCTGAAACCAAAACACAATGTGGCTAAAAAAAACTACCGGATTTCAAAATTTCCAAATTTCAGACCCATACCTCCTCCAACCAGCAATTTAAAATCCGGTAGATTTTTTGACCCACCCTGTAGTTATGGAAACAGCAAATTCAAGTTGGTGCAGAGTGTCTTCAAATTTAGCACCTATTTTTAACGGGCAATATTCAAAAGAACGAAACAAACAGAACAAAAGTTAAAAAACAATAAACGCTGACAAAACAAACATACAAAAACGACCTACATACATTTTCAATTGAAGCCAAAACGTTTCAGTAAATAGGAAATTGCAAGTACAGAGATAAAGGGATAATTGTAGCAAAAATCGAAATGAAATCAATACTTGGGAGAATGAATGATCTGATCCAGTCAAAACCATAACACAATCCAACTAAAAACTCATCTCTCTCCAAAATCCAACAACAAAAAAACGCCTTCCAGTGAAAAAAAACTCAATGGCCTGCTCTCGCTCTGTGACTGATTGGTGATCACGTGACGCACGCTTTCTGTACAGGAGCATTGCTATATAGGCGGAGTCTGTCCGGACAGAAAGCACGTGACCTGACCACCAACCAATCAGCTGACTGCCTATAATTTATCGCTCAATTGTAATTGCGAACTCCGCCTCAATTCTTCCACGGCTGCGCGAAGAACTGCCGCCGTCCGGTGTTGTACTTGGCCGAATTGGATGTCGTCGGTGTCCGGGTCGCGTTCATCCCGGATCGACCGCTCCCGAACACCGGACCAAGCATCGTCGTCAGCTGCTCCGGCGTCGAAGGCGACGCAGCGTTGTTGTTGTTCGGTGTCGTCGACTTTAGGAGCATCGTCGGTTGGTGTTCGTAGTTGACGAACTGCTGCCAGTAGTCGGGCGGCAGACGCAACAGCGCCAGCATCACCTGCATGGGCGATAGTTTGCGCGGTGTGTGAACTTTTTAGTCCGGGAAATCTTGTGGATGTAAGGGGCATTCATGAAATACTATTTAGTGACCGCGCAGCTATGTAACACAGCTACGCGTCACTAAACACTGCTCCATGAACGCGCCTTTAGATTCTGTGGACAATTTGGTCGCCACACCACTAGACATCCATCCATTGCCATGTCAACACATCATTCTATTCTTTTTCATTCGGCGTGCAGGAAACTCTATGATAAAACCTGATTCATGATAGCAGTACAGCGTGACGCGTAGCTGTGTATAACATACGCAGTCACTAAATACTGTTTCATGAATGCCCATTAGTTCGAATTCTGCTCTCAATCGCCGCATATCAATCCAATTGTCCCACCATGGCCTGTTTCGGGCTCTCCTCGATGGCGCGCGGTGTCATTCCGGCCTCTCGTACGCTCGCACTGTGCCCCACCACGGTCGGCCCAAGCACCCGAGCCATGTTGTCCACCGGCATCTTGTTCACGTCGCAGCACATCGCGACGCTGCAATTGGTTTTTTTCTGAATTGTGCTACCATCGTTTTGGTTTCGCTTGTTTTTATGCGAGCGCCACGAAGTTTTATAAAAGCAAGGATCAGTTTTTGGAAAAGTTGAATAGTGCTACAGTGGAGCGCGCTACATTATATGGAATGGTGGTGGTCACATGATGCATGCGTTCTGGGCAGAAGTGCTCGCCCGCAGCGATGCCTGCACAGAAAACATGCAGCCCGTAATCCCAACCAATCAGCTGATTCCCTATAATTTAGAGTTCGACTGTACTTGAATTTCGACCGCAGAGGCCGACACAAACAAACGAAGCGCAAAAAGCAGAACTCAACTCAGAAATACACTAACAGCGGTGGGTAAAAAAAACAAAATAAGAGACAAACGTGCACATTCCACCGCTCACCGCTGCCAGTGCATGCACAAGTAGGCGAGCGTATCGCGGTGCGGCATCGGCAGCGTCACGATCGCAGCGTTCAGTTGGTCGAAGCCGAGCGCTGCGTCGTGCTCAGCAGTCTGAAACAAACAAAACAGTGTATTTTCACTATTTTCGCCAATTTTCTGCATTCCTATCAGAAAAAGGGGCACCGTTGCAGTGCGCAGCCGGGTTTTATGGGGTTTGCGCCGGAACGTTGTGTGCGCTCATGAAGAATGAAGCCGCATTCATGGAGCTTGAAGTGCTGGAGTCATTTCACGACACCCTACTCGACACGGCGTTCTGTACGCTTTTCTGGGTTAGCCGTGGGCTAAAAAACTATCGCCTAAAAACCCCAACCACAACAACAAAGCTCCACGTTACAACCACAAGCACCTCCCAACGAACCTGCGCAGCATTCACGAACTCCTGCCAGCTGCTGGTCGGAATGAGCGGGTCGCGCAGCTGCGAGAGGAACTTCTTCAGGCAGCCGGTCAGAGTCGCCGGGTCGTCGATCAACCGGAGATTCGGAATGCCGCGTTGCGTGTGGAAGCGATTCAGGAGATCTTGCACCTGGCCCTCGCTTCTGCACCAGAAAAACCGTCACAGAATGTCTTTTTAATTTCACAAAATTCAAAACTCGCTCTTTAATTCGTACAAAATAGCCAGCGTGACTATACGGTCTATCTGGCTAATATATATACATGTGTAGGTGTAACTAGCTGATTGGTTGATTGCACGCAGTGTGCAGCATTGCTGTGCAGGCCAACTCCGCCTCGACACCGTCAATGCCTGCTCAGAATACATGCATCAACCGCACGTTAGTGCGCAAGCAACCAATCAGCTAGTTGTATAAATTAGCTAGATGGACTGTAAATTCGTACAAATTAGCCAGCGTGAGTGTGACTATAGACCCGTTCACCAAACCCAAACCCGCCATCCACCCCTCCCCGCTCACCCGGGCACCCGATACAGTCCGACCATGTCAAGCCCGCGTCTCTCCAGCTCCATGACGATGTGAATGGCGATGTACGGTATCATCGGCGGTGCGCCTGGCGTGAAGTCGGCGAGTCGCGGGGCGTTGGCGCCCTTGCGGCTGCCCGTTTGCGGGGTACGCTGGCGGGGCACGCACGGAAGCGGCGCCGAGACGCGGCAATCGGCATGACATGTGTAACAGCAGTCTGGGAAGAAGAATGAGAGTTTCGGTTTGATTGGGCGATGACAAAAATGAGAGTCGGTGTCGGTTTGTTTGGACGATAAATGAAAACGTAAAGTGCAGCAACTGAGCTCCAAAAAAAAACTCGTCCGTCTAATATTTCACACAGTTCACACTGTTGATTGGTTATTCGCAATTATAGAAATGCGTGTGCAGACATGACAGGAAACAGGAAACGATAGTTTCAATCTTCATGTGGTAATTTCCAAATCGTCTGAGTGACTCGGATCACGTTGCCAATTTCGAATTCCCGCGTTATGCATGAAACAGTCTACCTATCTCTATAAGCGCATTGAATCTCTCGGGAGACCAAAATAAAAGATCATAATATTCAATTCACAAAACCACTTTGATGAGCGTCCTTCATAGCCCTCTCTCCCACACCGACCTTGACACTTCAGGATCTGCTTGCCGAACATGATGCGTCGTGCGCACACGTCACAATACTCCGGCTTCAACGTCGCACGACTGAGGAACGTGTGCTGCCGCGAGTGCAACGGCGTACCGGCCGCCCACGACTTCACGGGGCTACCGACAAACGGACTGCGTCTGGATGAAAAAAACGAGGCGCAACATGGAGGAATAACCGGTGTTTTTTTTGTTCTGAGAATTTTGTTTTGGTGTCACTGTGCCAGAGTGGTTTGGACACGTTAATGGTGATATCTTATGGCGTTCTATATTCGCTGATGTTGGAAAACCCACCATTTGTTCACTTTTCAACTGGGTGGAAAAACAGAACAGATGTTTTTTCGGAATTATTCAGGGAATGTGTTGCGTTGTATTACCCCTGTCAAGCATGCTTGCCTTGATGCTACAAAATCGCTCAGTTTGATTTGAACACACCCAAAGCGAGATTCGCTGCTTTACTGTGAGAACAGTCGGTTGGACGCAGTCACTTGAAAAAAAATGGTTTTAGCAGGGTCAGATTCAGACCGAACCTAGCCCGCTAAGCAATCTGAACGCCCACAATTTTGTTGACCATAAGAACCTAGGCTGTCCAAGGCAATTGAAAACGTCCCACAAACAAAAAATACAACCACCGGATGCCATGAAAGAAAGAAACAAACAAAAAAACGCAAATCGCTCACAGATCAACGACACTTCGCCCGGGGGTCAATCGATTCCTTGGGGTCACGCCCGCGGCTGCCGGTACGATCGCGTGCGACGGGTACTGCAGGTTGTTTTCGGAGAAACTGCGATTCAGTGACCTGCGAACGAGAGATGCTCTTAAATTCAGCAGTTAAGAGTTTCTTTTACTCTTTTTTTAATTTTTTGCATTACGTTTTTCTTTTTTCTTTCTGCGTGTAAATTTTCATGGGTCTCCGTACTAAATGCGGTTCATACAGTTTTAACGGAGTTTCCTGCTTTTTGCAAAATAAAATGGATGGATGGATGGATAAAGAGCTCAACTACTTTTGGTGTATGTCTGAGTAATCAATCAATTAATCAGCCTTCGTTTTCAATATGCCAAAATCATCCGAAAGAGCAAGCACACGCAACAACGCTCTCTACTCGTTCATGATCATGAGTTCATGACCGTAAATTTCGACAATTCCAAACAATAACTGACCGCCTCAGCCCGACGGAATTGACGGCGGGCGCTTCTAGTCCGGCCTTTTTCGTCGGCGACGCAACCAGCGGTCCCACTTCGTCCTCGTCATCGCGCTCCTCCTTGCTGCGTTTACTCGCGCGTCGCTGTTGTTGTGGTTCGTCCTGGCAGAGAATTGAAAAAAAACGTGCATTCAAATTCTGCCAATCTCAAAATCACGCTCTTAAGTTTTGCATGCGTCTCCACTCCAGTCTCTCCATGCAACAAGCAGTTGTTTGGTGGCTTTGTGATGCGACCACCGATCCGCTCAGACAGACTGAATATGAAGTTTTCGCCTGCATAGAATACAGCGCTTGCTGACCAGGCCAACACAGCCTTCTTACAGTTTTAGCGCGTTGGTTGGTTGACACGACTGACGACTGTTGCGACGAAACTGTGCAATACGCCACTGGTCTTGTCGAGCGCAGAAACACGCACGAATACAGTTAACCGGACGAATCACACCCAGAGGAAACCGCACGAAAGGTGTTTTTGTCGCAAAAACGTTGTATTTGTTGCAAAAACGTTTAACGCTTTCAACAATTGAACTTCTCTGCCTCACAATCTATTGTGGAGAGCTTAGCCAAAAGCCGCAGAAACCAAAGTCATCCGAATCAATCCTACCTTTGGCACACTCCGCGATCGCTTCTGCGCTCGAATTCGCGTGGACCGACGCAGGTTCGGCTGTTGCTCATCGTCAGCGTTCTGTTCGTCCATGCTGTCGCCTGAAAAAAAACAAAAAAAATCGGTTTTGGAACGGAAACAATAAAAAGAACGTAAAATCACGAACAATGATGAGATGGAGATCTATGCACGAACTACAAAGATCACGATTTGCGGCAAATGCGCGCCACACGGTTCACCAACCAATCAGCCAGCTCCCGAAAAACTCCCACCGCACCGGTGCAATCGTAGTCGATCGCATGCTCGTCGTCCAGCACCGATCCGAACGACTGCACGGCGGCGCCGTAGCCGACGCGCCGCTGGTGTCCGGTCCCGACCTGTCGCTGCTGCTGGCGTTGCGCGCGCGACGGCTCGTCGAGGAACGCCAGCTGGCGGTGCTTCTGCTCCGGCAGTCGGCCGACCTCGTCCTGGACGAGGCGGTTAGGTTTTTTTATTTGGTGTAGGGGTGTTCTGCAGGTCATGTGCAACTATGGGCTTCTTTATTTTGGTAGGGAGACGCAATGCGCGCATTGGCACTGAGCAGCTGGCTTGCTTGTGCAACTGTTGATAGAACTAGAACATATCGTGATTCGTACGCAAGCTTTCAGAAACGCAGCTCTTTTCACTGAAACAAGGCACTTCAAATCCTACAAACAAGTTGTTCTGCCAATGCCATGTTCAGGTATTCAATTGTTGAATATATTGCAAATACAAATGTTCAATTCCAATTGCAACTGTTACGCACTGGAAACATACCTTCAGCAAATCGCGAACCAGGTCGATTTGCAACTCAAACTGGTTTCTTTCTTGTTCGATTCGCTGTTTCTGCGTCAACAGTGACGAGATCTGAGAGCGTGCGTCCGTCAGCTGATCGCGCAGTGATTTATTTTCCTGCAAATTTTTGTCATCATGAGTGTCAAGCATTTTAGCGGATTTACTCCGCCCAGTTTCAGTGAGCTGCAGTTTCACAAAAATCCTCAAACAAAGCCGCAAAATTAGGCACACTGACGAGTTTCTTGGCTTCGATGTCTTGTTGGTACGTTTCCACCATGGTGCGCAAACCGATGTTGTCGTTCGTGGCCGTCAGCCATTTCTGGCGCAGCTGTTCGGCAAGCGCAACCAGCTCGAGACACTCTGTGGAAAAAAAATCTTTTTTTGTTTCTTCCAACTATAAAGAACCAGACCAGAGAACTGGATAGAAAAAAAATAGAGAACCATTGATCATCCAAAAAAAACCGTTCGGTTGATAATTGATATGGAGACATTTGCATTCGCAACATGAAACTTTTATTTGGGAATTCTCAAAGAACAGATTCCCCGAAGCGTTTATGCTGCATTCATAGCAGTATTTAATAACCGCGCAGCGATCTTTTAACACAGCTACGCGTCACTAAATGCTGTTTCATGAATGCCGCTCTAGCGTTTGACATTCACACCTTGTTCATTTCCGCGCGTCAACTCATCGCGCAACGTCAATAAATTGTGAAATTGTTGCAGTAGCTGTTTCGCGCGAACATCGCCGCCGCCGCCCGACGTCGCTGCTGGTGCCATTGCTGTTGTTGTTTGTGGCGAATCTTGCATGAAACTAATCAGTAAAACATCCGAATGTTGTTCATTGATGGTCTGGTTTTCTTTGTGTTGTGTTTCTCAGTATGGCGCTTCTCAACAATTCTATATCATCATAGGGAAAATGGAAAAACAATGAACATGAAAAGAAACAGAAAACACACGACGAACATTTTGAATTTTTAATGCACAGGAACTGCGGCTGCCGCTTTTTATAGCACTCAAAAATATTACTGTAAAGTAAATGTACAAATCATCCAATGAGAAAAGAACAGTTATCCAATGAGAAAAGAGCAGCTCAGCATTTGTTTAAGTATGTAGAAATAAATCTATTGTCATGAACTTAGACATGGAATGAATTTTGGTATGGATTTTGGCATGTTTTGCTGAGAAATCTTTGCTTTGCGCTTCAACGTTTCAACCGTTTTGCATGCACAAACTAAAGGGGCATTCATGAAGACTGAAGACACATTTGCTATGTTTTAACACTGCAGTGCGTCACTATATACTGCTTCATGAAATCCGTTTGATAAAAAACGGAAAAAATTGCAAAAAAATAAAAAAAGATTATTTGTCCTGATTCTTTGGTGGTCAAAAAAGCTTTATAAATTTGAAAGTTGAAAGTTGAAATTTCAGCATTCTTTACAAACAAATATGGGTTGCGTAAGAAACATGGTGTGCATTATAAACCTAAACAAAACAAAAAACGCAGAGAAAATGAAAAGACGCCGCCAGATTGAAACATTGCAAATTTGAACTTTCGACCTAATGTTGCATGTTTAAACAGAATTGGGTGTGATTGGGTTGACATTTTGATTGTTTCATTGCGTAACAACAGCCATCATTGATGCTTCGGCATCGCACTTCTGCATTTTTTGTGCAATAAATGTTGAAAGTTGAAAGAAAGTTGAGAACAGAGGGTTTCTAAAATATTGCAGATTTGGGCAATTTCGTTTCGGACTGCGACTGACAACAACACAATGGCGGCGATGAACTTCAGTGGAACAGTTCGAATATCAAACATCGATGATTACATCGCGCCATCACAGGTTGCTTTTTTCGTTTGCGTTTTGTTTGGTGGCTTGATTGACCGGACCGGTGAACTTTTCGTCGTGTTCATGGTTAGATTCGAAATTTTTTCAAACTGAAAAAGAAACCAACTATGCAGCCATGCTATCTGCCGCAGCTGCCACATTGCGACAATTACAAATAGCAAAGTGCACAAGGAACTTGAGAAAATTAGGTTTGAACTTTTTTAAAATTATGCCAAAGATCGAATTTTCAGAGCAAAGTAAAAGATTTTTTTCAAATGTTGACACGCTGATTGGTTTACACATGGTGGCAGCGAAGATAGGGCCAATCAACCGTTAACACCAATCATTGACGATGCTCCAAAAAAAAGCGAACCGTACTCAAGCAACGTTCGCAATGCCACAGTCATCATCACCAGGAATGCATCAAGCCGTTGGTCGATCGCATGAGTAGCAGCAAACAAAAGCAGTCCGGTGGTCCTGGAGCCGCGAAAACCAGTCCGGCGTCGCTGGTGTCGGTCGAAAAACGTACTCCACGCGTCGAATACGCTCAAGTGGTGCCGAAACTCGACAGCACTTCGTTGACGGACAATCTGGAGCTGCGACGAAACGAACTACCGCCAACGGAGGCGGTGAAAATCACACTGAACGACTGTCTCGCGTGCAGCGGCTGTGTGACGACGGCGGAGTCGATCCTGATCGAGCAGCAGTCCTACAAAGCGCTGCGCGATGTGCTACGTGCAAACGTGCGTGGCATTTTGTTTTGTTGAGTTTTTGTGAGAACGATTTTTTTTTGACATGAGCAGTTTTTTTGACGAATCACTAAAACAGCAGAACTTTATAGTGGTTCGCGAATCAGTCAATCAGACAAAGTTATGGTGGTTCGATAATTGAACTTTCCAGTTTTTTTCAAAGCTCAGCTCCAAGACAAATCTCAGCGCTAAATGTTCCGTCTAGCGGTTTCCATTCCAACGAGGTTTCACACATTTTCAGACCAAAACCGTGATTGCCAGCGTTTCACCGCAGTCGCTCGCTTCGATTTCTGTTTCACTCGGCTGCTCAATGGAAAAAACGCTGCAGAGGGTGGTGCACTTTCTGACAGAGCAAGGTGAGGCGACCATGCTTTGGGCCTTTTCACAGTTTGCGTTCAGGCCAAACCGGAGCGTTCATTACAATATCTCGTTATGGATGGTACCTGTCTGTAATTCGCGCTCCGATTTCGCCTGAACGTCGGTGGATAACGCAGTTTCCTTGATTTCCCGTTTGAAACACGTTTGCTTGGTCCCGCTTGATGGCTTTTGAATCGAAGAATAGCTATTATCATTTTTAAGGTTCTGCGACTGAATACGTGTGTAGACGTGGAAAGGAAACTAGTTTCAATCTGTATGCGGCAATTCAAAATCGCGTAATTGACTCGACCCTAGGGGACTCGGATCGCTTTGCCAATTTTGAATGCCCGTAGGGTTAGGGGCTTTGAAAAAAATTTTTTTTTATTTTTTTTTCGTTTTTTTTTAAAAAAAATTTGGATTTTTTTTTTCAAACTTAAAAAAAAAATTTGAAAAATTTTTCTTCTACTTTGCTCTGAAAATTCGATTTATGGCATAATTTTTTGAAAGTTCAAACCAAATTTTCTTCCCAACTTCTTTGTGTGCTCAGGTACATGTCATTATTTGGTCATTTTGACCGACGTACTCCATGTTTTTCGATTTGGATGACTTCTAGAGTCAATTTTTAGCGTTGAAATGACTTAACTGAATTGAAATATCGTTTCAGAAATCGTTTTCTTGCAACTTAGAACATGTTTTTTCAGTCGGTAGGCCATGAGATGAACATGATATTTTGTTGATTGGCGTATGTTATAGGTCTACAATGGAGTTGTGCGATATATTGTTAAACAATTGGAGCGGAGATGTTGGTTAATACCACATAACACGACCGTTTTTCAGATACCCGATAACATGGCCACATGTTAAAACTTGCGTGCTGAGCTAAACTAACGTGTTAAACTTGCGTCTGTCAGTTGCCCGCAACGTGATCGCGAAATCATGGTACGTGTTTTCGATACGATGATTTGAAGAGTGGGCTCTCGCCATGTGGCAGACAGCATAGCTGGTTGAACCTGAAAGTAAGTGTCTTGGGGGGGGGGGGGCGACCGAATCGACAGGGGTTGCCGACTTAGCTACAGCAAACAGGAATTTTTGAACACAGTCAAATTTTGGTAATTTTCTAAAAAGGAACAACTAAGAACGGTTCAATATTCAAGTACACGTCGAAAATTGTCCTGTTTTACTGTTGAAAATGCAACTTTCCCTCTATGAAATGGACATAATTTCAATAAAACACGATTTTCGCTCTTATAGTTTTCCGGATCGTTCTGAAAATAGTCTAGATGAACTCAGCTCGACGAGACGCTTCGAACAAACCTAACGTGTAAAAAAAATATTTTAAAAAAAAAAAATTTTTTTTAATTTAAAAAAAAATTCGGATTTTTTTTCCCCTAACCCTATGCCCGCGTCATGCATGAACCGTTACCTATCTATGCGCGCATTGAGTCTCGGGACCAGAATAAGAGATATCAATTATGCACCGCAGGTGTCCAATTAGTGCTGCCAATCGCATTCGCGCGCGTTTTCTCGTTGCTCGCCGCTCAAACGGAATTCGTCGCGCGCTACAAACGGGCGAAAACGGACGGGCACGCGAACCTGCTGCCGACAATGGCGTCCAGCTGCCCGGGTTTGCTGGAACTTTTCGCTTTTTTTCCGGAGTTTTAGAAGCCATGGAATCTTGCAGTCAAATGTGAAAATTCGGCTCAGCGCTTTCACTTTCAAATGTGGCTTTTAACGAAGATGAGTGGTTGAAGATGGTAGCATGGCACCGATCTTCATGCACTTCTCACTCAAATGTCGCGTGCATTCTTGCTGTATGTTTTTTTTTCGGAGTGTCGAGACCCAAAATCGATTGGCTTTTCACTTCAGAAGCCCCCGCCATTGTGACATTCGGCCATCTGTCTCTGTCAGTTGCACAATATTTTGCTCTTTTGTCTAAAAAAACACTGGTGTAGTTAGCCTTTGGCACAACCACGGGTGCCCGTGTCTGTTACCAAAAAACACCCGAAACACAAACACAACATGCTTTTAAGTAGTTCTAAGAAATAACAGGGGGGAGTAGGACCTTTTTTCCTATTTCGTATTTTCACCGATTCGCTACTTGCATTTCTTGTTGCTTGCACTGCAGGCTGGATTTGCTTCGTCGAGAAGACACATGGTGATCAGTTGATTCCGTTGCTCAGTCGCACGAGATCCCCGCAAGCAGTCGCCGGAGCGCTGGTGAAATCGTACCTTGCTCGCAAAAATGGTCGGTTTGCGGATTTGGAATTTTGGAATTTCCGGGAAGTAGCGCAAAAGTTGGCAATATTCCGTGCAACTCCGGCACCACTCGGGGGCAGAATTTTCGATCGGTGGCATAGATACAATTGAACTGTAGCTCATAGGCAGTCCGCCGATTCGCTGCTTTTGACTCTTTGGCTCATTGATCAGTGTCCAACCACGCAACCAATCAGCATGCCGCCAGCACGCTCAAATCAATCAGCATGCTGATAATTCATAAATCGGATGGCTCCATCAATCAGCACGTCACGCACAAATGCCGACCAATTCGTACCAGACACTTCTCTGGTATCATGCCGTGCACTGCAGAATGAAACTGACTGACTGACAGACAATTGACACAGAAAAAATGCTTGTTGTTGTCGTTGTTTGCAGCATGGCGTGCGTGTGATGTCTATCACGCGTCAGTGATGCCATGTTTCGACAAGAAGCTGGAAGCATCCCGGACGCAAATGACGCAGACTCACGACGATCAGCTAATACCTGAGACTGACTGTGTCATCAGCAGCGGTGAGTGTGCGATTGTCTGGTTCAGCTCTGTATTGTTGAGATAGCTGACTGGCTATCATTTGAATCCGGTGCGCTGATTGGTTGTACCAGTCTGGTGTAATTATTTTGTATGCCTGACTGGATTTTTTGATTGTAGCAAGAAAGTTAGTGATTTTTTGTATCCGTAATTTTATCTGATTGATTGTTTTGAATCTTTTTGTGACCATCAATTTCTCCAGTATTTTGCGAACTCGATTGTTTTTGTTGTTTCAGCGGAATTACTTGAATGGATGAACGACGCGAAAGCTGACGAATACTCTGAAGCGGATTCAGAGCGGTTATTGCAGAAAATGTGAGTTGTCGAAAGCGCGTTTTCTCGGTTTGAACATATTTCTTGTTTGAGACCCATGATGATGGCTAAGGCGACCTGTTCTGCGTCTGATGTGGGCCAGGGCGAAATGCAGAACACCTTGACGCAATTTGCTTGAAATTTGACTGAAACTAAACGGACATTCATGAAGCAGTATTTAGTGACACGCAGCTGTGCTTCACGATGAATGCCGTTTAAATGCTGCAGTTCAAGTGACTACTATTTATTTTCGCTGCCAAAAAATGTAACACCAAGATACGAGGCAAAAAAATCAAAACTTATCCACTTGTTTTCCAGTTGGCCGCCAGTGAAAAACTGGCGTCACGCATTGACGAGTCATGAAGGCGGCGGCTCCGGTGGCTACGCGCATCATGTGCTTCGATATGCGGCCAAGCAGTTGTTTGGCATTGACAACTGCACATATGTGACCAACAGGTTGACAGGGACTTTTGTCGGATTTCGTTTTTTGTGAAATCGACAATTTTGACATTTGGTTTAGTTTGGTTGTTGGTTGTATTAGAGGGTGCGGGGCGGGCAGACTTTCACAGGGGTGAAAAAGCCCTGGTTCCGGTAAGCTGAGCAAAGGCAAAAATGAAGCAGTCTGCTGGTAACAAAATTTGGGCAAAATTTTGGGAGTCTTGACTCTGGTACCAGTTGAATAAAAACTTGTGAAACAATGGAAATTATTATTGCATTATCATCAAACAAAGTCACAAAATCGCCATAAAATAAATTTTTGTCACTTTTGGCATGTCAGAACGCTTTCCAAAAAACTCGGAAGTCTGGTGCGGAACCACGGCCCTGGTTCCAGGAAAAATTGCCCTGGTTCTGTGGACCAATAGAACCAGTGCTTGTGAAACTCTGCATCTAGTCCAGACCAATTTCTTATTTTTTTTTTGCAGGATCACCAAAGATTTCGACGAGCTGCTCCTATTCCCACCCACCGACAGCCAATCAGCGCACAGCACGCCCTCTCCAACCGACCAATCAGCGTCGCCGTTGCTGCGTTTCGCGCGCGCCTACGGCTTCCGTAACATCCAAAATCTCGTGCTGAAACTGAAACGCGGCAAACTGGCGCGCTACGACTACGTCGAAGTGATGGCCTGTCCAGCCGGTTGTGTGAATGGCGGTGGGCAGGTTAGGCCCCGTTTACCCACCGAGCGAACGGAGGTGCTTGCGAGAGTGCGCGATTGTTATGAACGCGAATTGGAGGCGGAGTCGCCGGAGGACAATGAAATGGCGCGGGAAATCGCGACGGAATTGTTTGAGAATGATTGGAGCGGCGAGGATTGCGAGAGATATCTGTATACGGACTATGCGGCGTTGGAAATGTCGGTCGCTGCGCAGATACGATGGTGAAATGGTTCGGTAATTTTTTGGAGAGTTTTGGCGCTTTAACTTTTGAAAAAGTGTAGTTACTGTCTTGAAGTGTCTGTTTGCTTGCAAGTCTGGTGATTGGTTACGATGGAGCTAAAACGCCAATCATGGTGGCCAGTGCAAATGCGACCAATCGGCACATTGCATTCAAACTGGCAATGCTTGTTTGTTGATTGAACTTGGTGCACAACGCTGAAAGCAACGGCTATGGTTGGCTGCATTTGAATTTAGACGCACTGATTGGTTGAACAAATTGGATTCCGTCACACAGTGTGAAATTTGAGAATGATTCAACGCAGGAACTGCAGAAATTGAAAAACCATTGCAGAAAATGGATACCGTATTACCCAAAACGGGGTAGGTGTTTTAAAGGGGGGGGGGGGGGAATGGGTTTTTTTTCGGGTGGGGGGGTATTCATATTATAATGTATGATGTAAATAGTGTGATTTATCATAGAGTTCAAATATTTTAGTGATTCTTGCTTCATTGGTTGATTGTATTTACCGGTGCCATTACTGTTTCTCATGATCAATTCTAAATCTATATGTGTACTGTACTGAAAAAGAAAAAGAAACAAAATGATAAAGCCAGAGACTGTTGAACTCAATTCACATTCGAAAGCCGCTTGCTTCGTAATCTCAGGTTCAGTTCACTGGATGACTGTGAACAATAAGTTTCGGTGCAAACTAAACTCCGCCCCTCAGTAATACCTGCACAAAAAACATGCACGCACGTGACCACCAATCAAATCAGCCGATTCCCTACAATAGAGTCCGACTATGGTCGAAAAACACATCGCTCTCGCTAGCAGCTAGGCTGACGCGCAAATTGATGCACCACCAATGCGCAGTGGCCAATGGGCCAATGTACTTTACAGCAACTGGATTCATGATTCAACCGGCTTACACCGTTGCACATCAATCGTGTTCTGTTGGCAGCACCACGCGCATTTTATTCCAATTTCAAGCGTATTGATAGCGTTTTTTTCATATCAAACGGTTTTTTCCGCGATCAATTTTCGTCGACACAAAGATGGAACGATACGAAAGGGCTCCACGTGAATGAGAATAGCACATATGCTTTTTCCACACGTCACTGGAGAAATTTTTAATTTTTACTCCGCGCGCCGGTATGAATGGCAAAAAACATCATCAACATAGCTGGGTTATTGCTGTGGTATTCGCTGGATCTGCTTATTTTCATAGTGGGCCTGTTCTCATGTTGCGTTGGTATCTATATTATTTGAATTTCAAATTATTTCGTATTTTAGGACAATTTTGTCAGTTCTACTATACTATCTTCATTGTGAATCAAAGTTTCCGATTTTCACACACGCACGCTGATTGGTCATGGTGCCAGCCAATCCTTTCTCGTCCAATTCAAATTCGACACACAATAATTTGCCATTGCTGTCGTATGTATTTTGCTGCTTTTCATTTGTGGTTTCCGTTTTTCTGCTCAATTTGCAAGTCTAATATGTGCGCATTTTTCAAAAGTGGTGACTGACCACCGAACGTGCATGGGGCTTCGGCACATCAATCGGAAAGCAGCCGTGATAAATCCGGTTTTGCTCATTTCCTCTTCTTGCGTACAATAACAGGAAATTCGGGTGGATTTTAGTATTACATCTGCATGTATTTGCAGTTTTTCGGTATTATTTCGGTGGTTTTGGTTGTGTGTACCAGCTATTAAATTTCGTACCAGTATCACGTGTTTGGTACAGTTGTTCGTCTTTTTTTGTTTCGTGTATAAATTTACTCAAACTGAACGAAACAAAC
This sequence comes from Theristus sp. LFF4_11, assembly GCA_030248135.1. Lineage (NCBI taxonomy): Eukaryota > Metazoa > Nematoda > Chromadorea > Monhysterida > Xyalidae > Theristus > Theristus sp. LFF4_11. The sequence goes on from JASANC010005226.1 coordinate 26,118, forward strand.
AATAAAAGAACATTTCTCCCAGACAGCTGTTGATCAAAGCCATGTATCTTAGATATTTTTAGATCAATCTTTTCCGTTTCGAGTAGTCTCCTACGAATTGTTTCAAACGTCTTTCATTACTTGAACAAAATCGGCACACTGATTGGTTGATGAGCAGTTTAGTCCAGTGAGAAAACATCACAACACTTTGACCATCAACGAAACAGCTGCGGTCTGCTCTGAGAACACGCCCACTCAACGAAAATTATTGCGCAACATTCATTGAATTTTCACGATTTGTTTCAGAAAGCGTTTTCCAAAACACATGACAGTTCAGCAGAATATTCTGTTACAGTGTCACAAGAACGAAAAGTTTTTTCCATAACTCGGTGCAACCAATCAGCGCTCTCGATTCAAATCAAGCTCAGACAATCAACTGACGGTATGGCAATACTGTTCAAGCGCACAACACAAATACCATCTTTCATCATTTCTGTGCTAATGCTGTGCATGAATGAACAACATTCATGAGATAAAACTCAACAATATGATTGATAGTATTATTTACGGCCAACCTTTCATTGAATTCTTTTTCGTTCTTATCAGTAGTTATAAATTAACTCATCACGGTCTAATGAAACGAAAATGTTGTTCACGTGGAAAAATTTGCAATATTACTATCAATTGCGTTACTATTAATAGTAATGCGTTGTTTTTTGTTACAGTCGACCTCTGAAACTAAATTGTAGAAAATCAGCTGATTGGTTGGTGATCACGCTTTCTGTGCAAACCAAACTCCGCCCCACGGCAATTTATGCGCAAAAAGCATTCATCACGTGATCACCAACCAACCAATCAGCTTATTCCTTATAATTTAGAGTTCGACTGCACCTGCCGCGGTGTGCGTGTGTATTCCTTCCAAGCAAACACACTGCGATCCACGCAAATCAAAAAACGGTTCAACATTCTGGTAGCCAAGCATTGTTTGTGGCCGTAAAATGCTAATCACAGTGGAATTTGAGTGACTTTTACAGACTTCAGTAACTTTTTCACAAAACTGAACGCCACTTACAATGTACGGAATGGCCGAGTAAACATGGCAGCTTTTTCAGGGTGCAAGGAACGCGCGAAATTTGAATGAAAGAAAAAAGACGTTCAGAAACCAGATTGTGTGCCAAATTTGACGCGTTTTTTTAGACTAATGGATTCATCGTGCTATTCTGTTCATTCTTTCTCCCTTGCACACATGAATAAGAATTATATTGGCATTTTTGAAAAAGACAACTCCTAGTCTGCGACTGGTCCCGCCTTGATGGACTGCCTTATTTATTCGGCCATACTGTATATTGGTTGCCGTCATGTTCTTCGGTCAATCAGATGTGGTTTCTGCATTTGTATTTATTTTTTCAGATTGCCCATAATTTTCGCTTTCTCGGGCTTTGACAACAACTGCAACATTTTTCCCGCTGCTTTTCTAGTATTATTATGAAATTGCGCAGGCATCGGCGCAAGGCACGCTAGCAACCCTGCAAAGTTGACTTCGAATAAATTTGTTTATATTTCGCAAGCACATGAGATTGAGCTTCATCAGTGTTTAGTATCTAGATAATTAGAAAAATATTGCGTTGCTTGTCGCTTCGATCGTACGCCGTGCCGTGCAGTATACGGCGCCCTTTTGGTTTGTAAATTAATTAAAAAAACAGTCCCTGAACAGGTAAGATATGATGAGTATGAAAATAAGTCAGTTGATATTAAACCCACATATAAATAACTGTGCGTGATATTGTTTTATACCGTATTTTCCGACCAGGTGATTGGCTGAATTCTAACATTGTGCATGTGATCCACTAAATGCAGCCAATCAGTGTGCGCGAAAAAAGTGCCGTCCTAAACTGAAGTTGTTTGACCAGTTCCAGTGGATCGTTTTTAAATTTGTTTTCAAATTCTCAATTTTAGTTCCTCCGTTTTTGTATCTTCTACTTCCATGCCTGTCTGTCCAGTGTTTATATCACACTTATTGAACCCTGACATTATATTGTATCATATTATCCGTTATTTTGGTTTCGAGACTCAATGCCCGCGTAGACAGGTGAAACAGTTTCATGCATGACGCGGGACTTCAAAATCAGCAAAATGATCCGAGTTAGCTAAATAGGATTTTGGCTTATTTTATGTCACTTATTTTGGATTGCCACATAATTTTTGCGGATTGATTGAAATAAGTTTTCCTTTCTACGTCTGCAAACGTATCGTCTAAAATTGATAATACCGTAAACACACTGAAAATAGTCCTGTAATCATAGAAAGTTAATATTGCCGGTCTGCTCCAGCATGCAGGCTACTCGTAAACACAATTAATCGACAACAACAACATTCGATCCCTTTCCCCTGCCAATAATAAGTGTTTCATCTGAACAGAATTGAGCTTTTCCAATCACAGACTAAAAATCAAACTTTTTGCTCCATATTTTTATATTCAATTCATCCGTCACTCTAAAAAAGATATTCTTAACGGAAGGATGAAATACTGAACGAAAAAGGTTTCCCAGCAGAAATAGCTGACGGTTAATAACCGAGGGTTGGTTAACTTGCGCTATGTCTTATTGAGTTTTTTAGAGTTTCAATGCTTTCAATATACCCTAATCCTCTCATTTTATTATCCTTCGATGCAGCCGTGTGGTGGATAAGCTGTTAGTTCGTTCAACCATAAATTTCACCTTTAAAGACCCTGTTGATTATCGCACCTTGAAAAACAACAGGTTGAAATTCCTTTGACGTAAATAACGAGAGAGAAACATCGTTTTGTTCTGACGTCAAACCATTTGAAACAAAAAAAACCGGAAGCTATGCTGCTCGGTCAATAGTGTTTAATTGTAAAATTTGTAAACTGCATAGAGGTATGTATGGGGTACGGTATCTTCCATATTGAGTCCCAACACGATCTGGTCGTAGTTATCAAAATGGACATTTCATTGGAACGGAAGTGGAAATGGGAAACAATGGTATGACTGCTTGCTGCTATGCTTTTAAAGCCTGTGTGAGATCGTGCCGAGACCGATAGTAGCAGAGATACCGTAATCCATGCCATTCGTCAAAAGTTGTTGAATTTACTGAAATGAATGTATGCATAAATAATGCCTACGGTTTGATGCGCGCAATTTCAAATTTTCATTGGACAAACTTCTTTCCGTTTTGAGCCTCCATTCATTAATAATTTCAATATTTCTTCACTTCACACACGTTCGATTAATACGTGACTTATTCGATAGCTTCTTCGCTCAACATCTTCTCGACTGTGAATTAAATACAGACGAGTTCCTGTGCAAATTAAAGCGACACACCATGTGCTTCAAAGTGTCACGAAAACAGGAAACTATGCATTTGCCAATAGCATTTTAAACAACCAAAAATGCGTGCGTGCATAAAACAGTTTATATTTGAAAAATGTTGAAAAATTCAGAGAAAATTATTAAAATAATCAGTGAAGATGTCGTCCGCTAAAAACGTTGATTGGCATTATTTAGGTAGCGCCATACATACCATACATACCGGTATGTTTTTTCATGACATGACTTTGAGACAAAAATGGGCAAAATCTCATCGCTAACTTTGATTTTTTAAACAGAGGTATGATTTAAAAATTCGTAAAAAAATTGCTTCCCAAAAACCAGCGCCTCTTCAGACGTACAAAAGGCTGCATGAATATTGAGCAATAATTTCGCTTGACTGCCCCGTGTCAGTAGCACAGGTGGAGCAGCTCTCCTGTATGTTTAACGTCCATTAGCGTAATATCTGTAAGCTAGTACGTGCAGGAACTTATCCCCGCTGTCCATGGAAACGTCAAAATTTATTAATCAATCTTATAGTAACGGCTTTTTTGTTTTTTTATCATATTTTTTTTGTGCGCAGATTATAGGGTGCATGCGCAATGTACATACCGTGTGTGTCTAGGCCAGCTCTCTCTGTTGTTATTCAGTCATATATTTCATTGTGTGTTGTTTGGTAATCCTGTATTTATGAGGAAATGAACAAAAAAACGCGATGCTGTACAGACGAAGTTATCAATTGTGCAACGTCGTTAAGTTTTCATTACTATGCGCGTTAAAAATCTGGTGTTGAAAAGGTCGAATGTCAAAACAACTCAGACGTTCAAAAGGCGGTTTCTCAACTGAAACCGGTATCTAGCCCATATTATGCTAAACAAACTCAAATTTCAGTCTTTTCAAAACAAGCGTTCCTTTCCTTTTCAACTGTAATGGGTCTTCTAAAAGGCCTCACTTTGTCACGCTGATAATTGTTTCGATTTGATTTTGCGCGCTGAATTTCTCGTTGGCGGGTGAATTTAGCGAACCAAGAATAAAAAAAGAAAAAAACACAAATTCACGTATTTTTTAATTTATGTTGCGAAAAGAATTCAGAAAATCCCGAAAGCGCAAATCAAACAGTCGAATACCGAAACGAACGAAAACAGAAGCGATTTTTTCAGGTTAAAAATTGCAACAAAAAAACCCGAAAAATAATTTCTTACGAAATTCGGAACACCACCACAAAAATATAGGTCAGCCAAACTCCTCTATAAACCCGCTGAAACACGAGCCGAGCATGCTGGACGACACTAATTGCACCGACCTGTGGCGGTCGCAGATGTTTCCCGAACGGAATGTCGTTGTGCAGTCGGTGATTCTGTTGATCTACTCCGTCATCTTCTCGTTGGGCATCGTCGGCAACGCCGCAACCGTCGTGTTCACCATTCGCGATCCACAGTTGCACAGTTTTCAGGTGCGTAGATTGTATTGTTTTTCGAATGAAATGGTCTTACAGTTCCTAGAAGAGAAAACATCTGTACCTAAAGGTACGAAGGTTGATGTACAATATGTACGGATCTCCGTGTCTCATGCTGCCTCAACAGTTTTAGCGGAACATCCTGCATTCGTGCGAAATACAATGAATGAATAAATGAATGAATCCAAGAAGAATAATTCCAGCCACCAGAATTCGCAACTTTTCCAAGCAGTACCATACCGCAGCCAATTAGTGCGCTAAATTTACAGTTGTCAAAGTCAACAATAGAATCATCAAATACAACGCTTTCCAGATCACTTTCACCGTTTTCAGAACTTCTTCATCGTGAATCTGTCGGTGTCGTCGTTGTGCGTCTGCTGTTTCCTGTTGCCATTCTGTGTGGTCGAGTTCCTCTACAAACGGTGGTACTTTGGGCCGATCCTCTGTCGACTGATCCCGTGGGCGCAAGCAGCGACCTTGTTTGTCTCCACCGCCAGTCTGTGCGCGATCGCGCTCGATCGCTACGCGCTGATTTGCGGGCAGAGGCAGCTGGCGAAGATCACGGTTGGTTGGATTTTTTTTTAAAATTTGGTTTAAATTTTGCATTTTTTTTGAAATTTTCAGAAACCTCTTTATTTTGTCAGTGACAATTCCGTAATGGATGGATCTGAGCAGAGGTGTACAGTCCATCTGTATAATATATGCAACATGACGTAATGACCAACCAATCAGCGCTGAGAATTGCTCATGACCAACCAATCAGCGCTAAGAGTTGCTAAGACCAACCAATCAGTTGCATGTATTAGCGAGATAGACTGTACAGTGAATTGTACACCGATGATCGTCACACGACCAATAAGCGCACCGACTTCGAAATGTACACCCTGGCGCTGCGCAAAGAAAATAGTCCGTTTGGTTGCATGAAAAACGTGATAACCAGCCAACCAGCCAAGCCAACCACCTACATTGTACTCTGAAAACTATCCAAAAACAAAATTCAAATTTCCCGCCAAATTTCAGCTGCACCGGCGGACCCCATCAATTGTGACGATCGTCATCTGGCTCGGCTCATGCGTGCTGCCGCTTCCATACGCCTATCACAGTGAACTACACAATCGACCGCCGTATTGCGGGCAGTTTTGCCATGAACGCTGGCACAGTCAGTACGCAAAGCAGCTCTACACGTTCACGGTGTTGTCCGTGCAGTTCCTGCTGCCCTGTCCGATCATCATCTCCTGCTACGTCGCCGTGTTCCGTGAGCTGCATCGGAGGTCGCAGATGAATCTGCGCGCGCTGAGGCAACGAAGGTATGATCGTTTATTTTGGTCCCGAGACTCAATACGCGCATAGATAGGTAAACAGTTTCATGATCATCACGCGGAAATTCAAAAGTGGCAAAGTGATCCGAGTCTCCTAAATAAAGCCGAGTCACTTAGGCGACTTTGAATTGGCACATAAAGATTGACGAAACTAGTTTCCTTTCTACGTCTGCACACGCATTCAGTCGCAGAACTTAAAAAATTGATAGTAGTCATGCATTATACGGAATGACCGAGTAAACATGGCAGCTTTTTTCAGGGTGCAAGAAGCGCGCGAAATTTGAATGAAAGAAAAACCCTTCGGAAACCCAATTGTATGCCAATTTTGACTTATTTTTTAACTAAATGATTCTTCGTGCTATTCTGTTCATTGTTTCTCCTTTGCTCACATGATTGGAAATTATGTTGGCATTTTTGAAAAAGACAACTCCTAGTCTTCGACTGATCCCGCCTTGATGGACTGCCTTATTTATTCGGCCATACTGTACATAGTTATCACACAGTTATGTAGTCTGGTCAATGCATTCACACACAGTCATGCAGTCACGTATTCATCAATTAATCAATCAATCAATCAATCAATCAATCAATCAATCAATCAATCAATCAATTAATCCATCCAGGTTTACGCTCAGTGTTGGCGGATTGACGAAACGACTGTCGGATACTGCCGCTAGTAAGGGCCTGTTGGCAGATGCGCGAGCAGCCGTCATGAATCGAGGTGTGCAAACTTGTTTTTAAAATAAAGGAAACAAGGTCGTTAAAGCAAGGTTTTGTTGGATTTGACGAGTTTTGAGCAAACGTACAGTAATAATAAGTGAAAGGTAATGATCATTTTCTTTTTATCCAACTTATGAAATGAAATGAACAACTCACCTCATTTCAAAATGAAACACTCACCTATCGATCACCTAATAATCAAGCCTCAGCTTCAGCGGACACGAATCCGTTCACGTGCGAGAATCTGGCGAGGGCGGAGTTTGCGATAGCCGTTCAGCGGCACGAGCGTCGACGCAATGCCTACGTGCTTGTAGCACAGGTGAGTCAGAAAAAGGTGGATCTACTGGAATGCGGTGATTTCTTGCTCTTTTTGTAGAATTTGGTTTTTTCTGAACAGATTACAGTTTACCCCAACAATTCTGGAGAATGTGTTCGCTTCCACTTTTACCAAGTTTTTACGCTTCGGTAGATGCTTACAGTTTCTAACCTCAAGTTTGACCTTCCGATTTGCTGTGGCAGGGGATATTGAATGCTGATTTTACTAAACTGGATTATTTTATTACCCCTGAAATGCAGGTTTTCCATTTTCACAGGTGTTGATCTATTTGCTGGCAAAGTTGCCGCCAAATGTGTTCAAGGTTTATTTGGACATCAGCAGTTTGGATGACGCGCATTTTGATCCGTTTCGGATAACCGTCAGCGGCGGTAAAATGTGAGTTCACTCTTGACTGAATTGTTTAAAAAAAACTTTGATTATCTGGCATTGCAACACTTGAAGGTCAGCAGTTGAGGTTGCCAAGTTGTAGATAGAAAAGTGAGTGTTGACTGATTGTCGATCAGTGCAATTCGAACTGCCGTGAAGTACAATGTAAAAAAGAAGAGAAGCGTACAGAACGCCATTGAGTTGGGCACCTATCGAGGTTTCTCTATCATTCAGTGCCTATACGCCTCTCGGGCGGGGCTCGATCCATCGAGCGCACAGACTGCAGTCTAACGCGCTAACCACCAGGCCACGAGGGTGGGTGTGACCCACATTGGACACACACTAACACCACACTTAAGGGACATTTCATGAAGGTTTGCACACCGCATAGCTATATAATACATTCCCAGCGCACGCGTCACTAAATAATCTCTTCATAATGCGCCTTGAGGGGGTTTTTTGGTGGTAAAAAATCACGTTTCAGCTACACGCTAAAGTCCCTCATCTCGATCGTGCTGCACATCTTCTCGATGTCGTCGGTCGTGTTGACGCCGATCGTCTATCTGTTGATCAACGAACGCTTGCGAAGAACGGCGATGGAATTGGTGAACGCGTGTCTGAAGTCGAACTACGACCGCACGAAGTCGCACGGGCGAAAGGAGCTGCAAAACGAGTTGGACGCGATTCGAACGTCGCTACTGACGGTTGCTAATCATCCGTTGTCGCCCCGATTGAGTCCGAGCTCCGGACGTCGTCTGAGCATCGGCTCCGTGATCGAGGAGCAATCGGAACAGGCGAATAGCGACGCGATGGCTGTCACTTGAGTTGGATTGGAGTTATCGATTTTGACATTGTGATCGGGTTCTTTTTTATGGTCATTTTCATTTCTCGTATTGTCATTGTGATCGGGTTTTTTTTTCTTTCGTCATTTTCATTTTCTCTGAATATGATAAAAAGTGTGTATGGTCAGTTTGTTTTGAGTTTTGTTGGATGTCGGATGTGGGTTTTCTTGTAAAAAAACACTGTGATTTTTTGGAGAGAGAGTTTCTTTTTCAACAGAAGAAATGTTGTTTCAGGTGGTAGCTCCCGCTGGTTTGAAAAACCCAAGGATGCTCAAACTCAATCCGGTGGTTTAGCAGGGTTTTGTGCGTCAAATTGAAAATGGGGTTTCAATTGGTGTTCGTTCGCTTCGGGTACTGGAGATCTTTTTCGAGCAATTTGCAAGATCTAGAAGACAATTGAGCTGTTTGACATTATATCCGTAAAGACGTCATCTTGTACTTGATCAAGTCCAGGTTTGAAAAACTGACTATTATATGGGCATGTTTTTCAGTGTCGGTCTTCTCTTAGTTTTTTTCTGTAAACTATTCGCCAGATTTCATTTCCAGCTCATTGCTTTTATCAACAATTCTGACAGAAAAACTTCACGTGATAGAATAACAGGTATTTTTTCAGAGAAAGCGTGCAGAAACGTTCAAATCACAACTCGATGCTTCTTATATCCAAAATGCCGTTGGCGACTGACTGCTCCGGTGGAAGTAGGCGGGCGGATTGTTGAAGTTTTGCTCTGGACAGAATGTTGTGCAATAGTTTGTACAGTGCTCACAAATGGTCAGATTATTTGCAGACTTTCGGCAAAAATTTCGAGAACGGAAACGGAAACGGAAACGGAAACCTTTTTACGTCTTCGATTAGGCAAAGTTTCGAAAGTAAACATCCATAAATTGTTTTTTATAAAGTCTAACTATAACATATCCAACTAGCTGATTGGCTGATGCATGCATTCTGAGTATGAATTGCTGTGAAGGCGCGTACGTGTTTGGTTTGCATAAGAATCCATGCATCACATGACCCCCAGACAATCAGCTAGTTGGATATGTCATCATAGAGTTCGATAAACCATCCATAAACCCCGCTTTATCACACCAACTCCAATGGATAAAATCCTTCAAAATCGTAGTCGATTTTCAATCGGAAACTGCATACAATAAGATAAGAATAAGAAATAATAAGGGCGCGCAGTCATGTTGCAGTGTTTAGTGACCTGGTACTATGTAAATACTGCAACATGAATGCGCCTTTAGATTAAGATACTGTAACTAACCTAATAGACTCTAGCCAATAACAAAACTCACGCGTCAAATTGTTCAGTTTCAGCGGTTCCACAGCGACGCCGTGCGCTTTGGACTTGTCAACCTCGAAGTTCCAATTCGTCGCTCGCTCACAGTCACCGTTTCTGACGTGCTTCCGTTGACTTCGCGCAATCATTGTCTGACAGTAGGGACATCCCATCGTGCAAACGTTGCACTTTCCATCGTTCTCTAAGAAATTCTTCAGAAACTTCATCTCCCGATCTCCAACAAGCTCCAACCGCTCTCGTCTGCTACTGTCCCGTCGCTTTTTTACGAACTTATAGACGGTGAACACGCAGCGCGTACTGTAGAACAGACTGATCACACAAGTCGCAATCAGAATCGAAATGATCAGTGCGAACAACACCGGTGCAACCCGGTGGATCGACTCGATGACGTTGTGATCGAGATTGTTGAGCGAGTAATTCAGTCGTGTCGTGATTAGCGTGAGACTTTCGTCGAGATTGCGCGTCAGATGCGACGTCTGCGCGAGCACGTTGTTCGCTTCGTAGATGGTCTGGTCGAGGCTCATCTTGCTGCTGCTGTGGTGGTGATCCGGCTGGTGGTATGGGTCGGGGTCGGGGTTTCTGAAGAACTGGACTAATTAAGAGGTTTTTTGTTCTCGATTGTATAAAATCCGGAGTTTATTTTGAAAGGCGAAAGGTATCCGCATGGAATCTGGTATCATGGTTGAAAATCCCGCAAAAAGAAACTGATTTCTGAGCAGTTCATTCTTAAAGTAGTTGACAGTTGCTGAAATATTGAAAATCAAAGTATACCGCATCATAATTGCTCGAAACGGCGTTTATTGCACAGAAAAACTGTGTTGTTGCGATTGTGTGTTTTGAGATTTTTTTTTGTAATGAAGCCATGCACTGTTGAATTTTTCTGCCAAGTCGAAGTCAGTCAGTGCAGTTGTTTTAAAATCATTATTGATTAGTACACACGTTGTTGAATGTCTCAATTTACACAAACCAAACAAAAACAAACAAAAAGTCCAAACTTGGCCGTTGGTGAAGAAAAACATAAAACCGTTTCAGTTGAAAAAACGAAAAAAGTTATCAGTTTTTTTATTATCATCCGCAATAGTCTTACTCGTCTATTTTATCGGTGTATTTTACAGCAATAAAGTTTCACGGTTTTTGGTGAGATCAAACAAAGTTTTTTTTTCACAGAAAAAAATCATTTCCGCGGTGATGGTCTTTTCACGACTGGTTTCGAGCTTGCATCATGGCTGGAATGACGAACTGACTGAAACCGGGTGGCACACGGGCGTTTGCGACCAGGAGACCGCGGAATTCTAGTAAAAAATGAAAGTTCAAAAAGTTGAAAAATTTCGGACACAAATGGTTCCATAGAAAAATTCAACAGTTTTTAGGTCTTCCAGTGGTTAACCAAAAAGTCGTTCACTGTACACTGTAGTTCAATAAAATGCTGAACTTTTTGTTGAACAATTTATCACGCAGTGCCTTTACAGGTAATGAAATAACGGCATAAAAAGTGTTTTTTTTACGATTATATCCGATTAGGCCCTGTTGGTTCGGTTTCGCCTGTCTGATGATGTGATCGATTTCATCCTTCGTGATTTTCTCGTCCAAATTTGTCATCACGAAACGCAATTCTTGAATGCTGATTGCGCCGGAGCCGCGAACGTCAAAAACCTGATTTTTTATTCAAAAGGTTTCAAACTTAAAAAAACTGAATCGGTCTGTCTTGTTCCAGTGGCTGTTCACTGTGAAAAATCTAGCGGTTTTTTATTGGTGTAAAAACGCCAGTTGGTGATATGTATTATCGAATAAAACCAGCTGTAAAGAGATCTCCTATATTGTTCTGGTTTCTGTTCACTTCTACTTTGTTTCAATTTGACTTGCTTCAGTTGTGGCAGCGCACTGAGAAGATCGGTTTCGGGTGAAAAAATTTTAATTGCCGCTTTTGGGGCAATTTTTTGTGTCAATCCACGAAAGTCAAAAGCTTTCAAACAAATAAACCCAAGCGAACTCGAAACGCCTGTCGTATCTCCTCCTCCTGATCGTTTTCCGTCATTTTCTGCGCCATCAGTGTCAGGAACTCTTCGAAGTCAATTGTGCCATTGCCTGAAAAACTTGGTATTGGAGTGTTCGATGCTGATTGACTGCTAGAAATCCGACTCGACCAATCATCGATCTATGTATCTGTAAAATTATATACAACCAGCTGATTGGTTGCTTGCATGTTATAGTGTGATCCAGACATTCTGTGCAGGGAAGACTCCGCCCTGTGCCGTTTATCGACACTTTGTGGACAGTCTAACTCAACTCTATGAATGTGCAACCAGCTGATTGGTTGGTGGTCACGTGATGCATGGATTCCGTGCAAAGTATACTCCGCCTCCACAGCGATTCATGCACAGAATGCATGCATCAACCAATCAGCTAGTTGAATATGTTATTGAGTTATACTGGTAGTTTCAATCGAACATGGTCGATTTATAGTCGTACTAAAAATCCCAAAATCGTTACAACTGACCAATCAGCATGCCGCATTTAAACGCGACTACACACAGCCAATGAATGACTGACCATCCTCATCGACTTCATTGATGATCTGCTGCAGTTCAGTTTCGGTCGGATTCTGCCCGAGCGATCGCATCACGGTGCCCAGCTCCTTCGTGGACACCGTGCCGTCGCCGTCCTTGTCGAACAGGGTGAACGCGGCGCGGAAATCTGCGCGGTTTTGTTTGTTGAAAAAAATCAGCGTTATGAGAAAACCGGCTACTAAAACGGTTATGTACGGTTTCGGTAGCCGTTTTAGTAGCCCTCTGTTTTTTATTCGGTGTGGTGGAGAAGTTTTTGCAGTGAATGCACGAAATCTGGTGTTTGTCAATTCAAAACTGTTCAAATTCTTACCCTCGATTTGCTCGTCGGTCATTTGATCCACCTGAAAAGGACCAACATTTTTAGTTAAGCTTCAGCACATACAATGTAGATGTTTTCGTTTTTATTCTTAAAAAGTAACCAACCATTGTGTCGGTCGGTCGAAGTCACTTTATCGGATATGTTGCGAAATTTCGTTGCAAATTTAAAAAAAACTAGCAGTTGACCCGTGCCTACGGCCCGGTTAAGAAACGTTTGCGATTTTGTAAACAGCAAGGTGCACCCGCGGATTTATCGACATTTATTTGCTTCTGTTTTCCTGGAACGGGAAACGTGTTGATTTTTTTTAAACCAAGGCTTTCATGTGTTTAAATCGAACTCATGATTTTTGAAATCTATGCTCAAAATGTAGGTCGCATATTGCGTCGTTTCAAGTGTTACCAAATCTGGCTTGAGCGACCACAGTGACGTAAAATCAGCTCCCAACAGATAATATTGCGAGCCCGGAGTAAAATTCCAAAATCTTTCAAAAATATCCACCCGGCCCACAATATGGGAGCTATAGCTCTAATTCTGGTTCAGTCTCAGTGTATCTCACAAATGCGTGCATTTTGTAATCAGCCAGCATTGTATACAGTTCCAGTTTCATTGGAAAAGCCTGTTATTTGATCCCGTATTGACTTGGTATGGCCTGAAATTACAGAGCAGAAAAGCCCGCTGACGATCAGAAAAATGACACCAGAAATAATCATGCTCTCAAAAGATTATCCAAAGCCAAATCCTTGCGATTCCTTGGAACCAACTGATAGAAAAGTACCAAATCCGCACAGCGCGAAGGTCAGAAATTCCAATGTGAAAAAATCACTTTTGAATGGGTAACGCACTAACTCATCCTAGGCAACTCATCTCTCAAAACATATGATTTTCAAAATTCAAAAGTACAATGTGTGATTTTTCAGCGGGTGGGTTTCAAATCATGATTCTCGACCACTAAAAGTTTCTCTTCTCTTGCGAAATGCGACGCATCTGTATCCGTAAGCTGATCTCTCAGCTAAAAACAAACACATGAACATCAAGAATCGCATAGCCGCTGCAATATAGCGTTTTCTGAATGACAGGATAACTATCTGCAATCATGAATTTTTGCGTGTTTGCTTTGGTTTTCAAAACAGAAAACAAGCACGATTGTTTGGTTCCGAAAAGGGCAATCGCTCTTGCTTTCAGAGAAGCGCTGCTTTTCTGGCACTACGCCTATCTTCTGTGGGACCGCTAATGCATTACATGATAATGCGTTTGCTTTCGAGGTGTCCGTTATGCATAAAGCCGCTTTCGTAGATGGAAACTTTTTCAAACAACAGCTTGATGGCTGAAATCACTTGTCACAGCACATGCTGAAGATTCGGCAAAGTTGCTTTTAAGGCGGTGTGGAATATTCGTGCGTCATAAACGAAAAGAATAATACATTGTAACCTAATACATCCACTCACAATTTTGCAACAACTCGAAAAAAAATCTCACGCTTACTGTTGAACAACTTTAAGCAACAGCTAAAATGAGTTTATCGTGTTATTGCCAGCCTTCCTGTTTCGTTGTTCATATCGTGTCATTGTTTGTTGTTGTATTCGCTGCGAATCCAAGGTAACCGAAAACAATATTTTGCGTGTTTATTACTTTCAAACAAATAGAAACATATCGAAAATTACTTTTGTCAAAGTAACGCCAAATTCTGCCACATTCTATCTGCATTTTACATATATGCTTCTCCAAATTAAATACTGTAGATAAATGAACGAATATGCGAATTGTGAGCGAACGTGTGTTATTTTGAACTGTAAAATTTGACAACTAGATAAATCACAACACTCTCAAACGAATCGAAAAGTGACATGAAAATAATGCTATACGATTGATGGGTGACTGACGCTTTGTCTAAAAAACTTGTTCACGACACCAAGAAAAATATAACAGAAATGTTTAACAATACAAAGTGGACAACTGGACACAGTGAATTAATAACAACAATTGTGATCAACACAGCGAACAATCGATAACGCACACACAGAGCGTGACGTTACGTTCAGAAGTAAGAGTATTAAAGTTTTTTCAACCAATAATAGAAACGGGTGTATATGCTGACATGAGCATGTCAACGTCATTTGCATCCTATTGCGGTCTGCTCTGCGCGATCGCAGCGCTCTGTTTCCCGTCGCGCATCGGCGCACAGGAGCAGTGCCCAAAAAACGAAACATTTGCGCCAGTTCCATTCAGTTATTTGAAGCCTAAAACGTCCTGCATTCAACTGTCGCTTGAGGAATGCGTGTTCGCACACGAGGCCCGTACGCTCTGTCCGTGCACCTGCGAGCACAAGAAAACGGTAAATCAACAGTGGTTGTTGCTCAATCTTTTATGGAGCAACACCCTGACTGTGGAACCACAAATTCATTCAAGCTCTGCCTAAATAATTATTTTATCCTGATCAACTAGCCATTAACCATCGATTAGTTTAGCTTTGAACAACAATGTCGAAATCTCTCTTTCTTTGATTTTTTGTTTATTATTCTTTTGGGTGGGTAGGGATTTATTGTGGGTGTGGTGTGGTGTGGTGTTATACCTGAACTCTTCAACGTTTCAGCATCCACAACCTCAGCCCATCAAGGCAGCTATAAACCGTTTTACTCGAGGACAGGTTTCACTTTGCTTCTTTTTTTTCTTGATTTTCAATTTTTGAATATTTCCTATTTTCGAGCTGTTTTTTCGACAAGTTGTTTTCAGAATGAGGTGATTGAAAACACAGAGGGCTCGATAGCCTGTGGACGAATGGTGTCCTGCATTAGACGGGTCATTCTTGAACGAAATGACCCACTCCTGTGCGTCTTTTTGTTCTTGTTTGCTTTTTTAAGTTATTGGCGATGTGAATGGGTTTGATTTTGGTTTCTATCTTATCAGTTTTGCAGCATAGATCGAGAGATTAGTATGCACCGGCAACGTTCGACTTGTATTGACTCCAGTTTCAAAAGATTCGCCAAAAATTATCGAAAAGTACGAAAGTTGGAAGAACGTCGATTAGAGAAAATGGCTAGTTGCCTTCAACGTGACAACGACCAATCGACAGGCTTTCAGGACTGTAATTTGCCCGAAGAGAAAGAGGTTTGTCAGAATTTTCTGACAGCTGACAACAATATAGTTTGGTGAAAACCTTAGCAAAAGGCAAAACATTAAATTCAGCTGAATGACTTTTGCCAACGTCGCCTCAGACGGTCTCGCAATAAGCGTCAGGCACCGTTAGATCAATTTGTCGATGACGCCGAGAGTCTGGCCGCTTTCCTACCCATTCAACATTGTTTGGGCGACAACATTTGCGACTGCCCCGAAGTGGAATTGTACGTTGGGTTGGCTTTTTAGCTGAGCAGCGCTTTTAAATGCTTTTCTCTCACAGCGCATTGCCGAATTCCACGTTTCAGCTGTTTCCAATGTTATCACAATGAGCAAACAACGCTGTCACTTTTGATTCCGTCCACACACAACAATCTACACAACTTGCACCGCGATCTTGTCTTCGACCGAATCAGGTGTGGCATCATACGGCGGAACTGGCAGCGGGCGCTTGAGCTACCGCAGTATTCGGCCTCTCATCACCCATTCAACTAAATTATTTTTTGATCAAAAAATTTACAAAGAATTCAGTGCATATTGCAGTCACTATTAGGCTTACCAAACGTTTTTCAAATTTGTACACTATTCCTTCTGTTCTATTGTATTTGTAAAATCGATGCCCACGATGTAAATAACCAGAGAATAAAAACTAGAATCTCGTCAGCCAAACGATTACATGTATTTTTACTTTTGTCAAAAAAACATTTCGTCAGTTTGTTAGAGCAATACAGGGAAGCGAACTTCCGCGACCAGAATAACATGCACCAGTGAATTAGGCATGTAAAAAATTGCAGACAAAGACGACGGTAAATTATATTTCTATAAAGATCGCATTGTGCAGATATTGTGCACAGATATAAATACCTTGAAAATATTAAGAACTTCGAAAGTCGAACAAAAGAGAAATTGTATTGTTTTCGCCTAACTGTCTACCTGAACATTGAACGTAATGCAATGTATTTTAATTATTTAGAGCGTGCATTTTTTATCTGTCGTCGAATATCTTTCGAACGCCAATTTTTCACATTTTGGACGCACTTCAATGTTGTGTTCTTTTAAAATTTATGTTTTCATTTTTTCAACTTTTTCAATAAAAAAAATTCATTGCGGATTACAGTTGAACGCACAAAAACTCGTCCCCATCGTCCACAATTTCAAAAAAACTCCTGTTCAATACTTGTGTTGTCTGACAAAAAGCAACACTGAAAACGAATCCCATCAACCAATTAGCCTAATGCATATAAAACTAACTAACAATTAAGCATATAAAACTAAACTGAGATAGTCTCGATTCAAAAGGCGCTTTCTTCGAACAGGTACGAACGAAAATGATTCGGCTAACTTTAGTGGCCAGTTTGGCCGCCTTAGCGTTCGGCCAGTGTCCCGACGAGGACAACCTGCGGTCAGTGCCGTTCGCGCTTTTGGCGCCGAAAAATACGTGCCTGGAACTCACGGCTGTTGATTGTCTGTTCTTCCATGAAGCACGCAAACTGTGCCCGTGCACCTGTGAATACAGACGGAAGGTACTATGTGTTCGTTTAAACCTGTCACTTTGTTGGAGAATGCGAAACTTTGAATTACAGTTGAAGAACGAAGTAATCGAGTTTGGTTGAAATCAAAACATCCCACCCTTTGTGGTTGAATGTGTATTCTTGCAACCCGGTTTGTTCTTCCATTGCATTCTGCGAATATCAGATCAGCAAATAGTAACATAAATTTCAACAATATTCATCTCTTTTCTCCATTTTATTTTAGTTTCCTGAAACCGAGTTCGTTGTCGAGAAAGAAACGGAACAGGTTGGTGCGTTTTCAATTTCGTTTACGTTCGGGTTTTGTCTTCACTTTGAAAAATTAACAAAGTTTCGAAAGTCGTTCGCATTTCAGCGCAACGATCAGTTCTTAGAGCCCGAGGACACGGAAGGTTCGATCGCTTGCGGTCATATGGTCTCCTGTATTCGACGATCCGTTTTGGATCAGTCCGGCCAGGCACGGTATGCGGAATATTTTCAATTTTTCCTTGACCTCACCACAAAACTTTAAAAAAATGTAAAAGCAACTTTTGAAAAAAACACAGCCTGGAACGCGAGCTGTCCGGGCTTCGTCGCAGATCGACTTGCAGCGACGAAGTGTTTGACAAATTCGCCGACAAACATCGCAAGTTGCACGATCGCCGACTGGAAAGCCTCGAACGTCTGTCGGAATGTTTGCAACGTCAGAACTCCGGCCTCAAAGGCTTCCGTAATTGCCGATTGCCGAGCGAAGAGGATGTCAGTGAGAACCTTTATTTTTTTGATTTATTAAACGTTTTTGCTTTGTGAGTTGCATGAAACTGCTGTCAAATTTAACTCAAGTCATGTATCCAAAAACAAGACTAACCAAAACGCTAAAGCAACGATCAACTTCTTTTTCCAGCTGAACAAGTACTGCCAGCAAAAACTGTTGCGGCGTCGTTCGAAACGCCAGATACAACGCAACCCGCTTTCGACCCTCTTGGATGATAAGGAGAGCCTTGCGTCCTTCTTGCCCGCCCAGCATTGCCTTGGACACGATATCTGCGATTGTCCTGAAGTTGAATTGTGAGTTTTGGAGAGAAATTTGACGTTGAAAATAGAGCAGGTAAGACAAAAATCTAAAAATCCGAACACGATAACGCCCGACCCGAGCCAGACGATTCATTCGGTGAACCTTAATATTACATGTTTTACTAATCACAATTTAACCGGTGTGAAGAGCCGAGTTACAAAGAAAAAAGCGCTCACTTCGCGCACATGCTGCATCAGAACAAAACACAAATCACTCAAAACTTTTCCAGCTGCTTCCAGTGCTACCAACAAGAACGCACCATTCTGTTTCCGTCCGTTCACGACCACCATCACCGTCTGCACGAGTCAATGATCATGGATCGCATTCGTTGCGGCCTGACGCAGCGCAACTGGGAGTTCCCGCCGCCCCCACCACCATTGCAGCGGCGTCGTCGTCGTTTGCGAACGCAGCGATTCAACTAGATGTTTCAGAAGAGAAACCCTTTCCGAGCAGTGCGCTGATTGGCGGTTGATACGGTAAACTGACTAGCGGCGCATTGCTGATATCGAAGTGCTTCGTTGTCTACGCTATTTAAAAAAGTTCATTTGAACGTTTTTCTTGTTACAAGCTTTCCTTTTCAAACTTCGAATCTTTTTTAACAACATTGTTTCCGTTCATAATGTTTGTAGATAATCGGCATATTTGATTTGTTCGTTTTTTTTTGAACGACCATTCAATCTTCTCAAACGAAAGCCAACATTTGATATTTGTCTCCACGATTTTATTTACACCTTGTGCTGAATATGTATTGTTCATCACAAAAAAATCAACTTTAAAAGCAATAATCACGCACGATTCGCGATAAACCTTATATTGAATATAACCGATGACAATTGTTATGGCGTGGCACATTTTTGGTGGGTTATGATTAAAGATAAAAAAATTCATTCGGAGAAACAAAAATATTTGACCTTTCGAAAATAGATTTAAAATTATGAGAACAACTTCCCCAAGTGTTGCGAAATCAAAATAAAGTTACATAGTATCCTGTTTTAAAAATCTTGGGCCTTGGCAACTGCCAATCCATGCAAGAAAACGAACCCGAAAGAATGCAGGAAATAAAAACGAACTTTGTACACAAACCGAAAGTCACAAAACAAAATCCGCAATGGAAAACTGGAGTACTGCGAAATTGAGACATTTTGATGGCGGACTGCTGATATTCTGACGACACGACTCTTCTTATGCGTGTCAGCTGCACAATTTTTATAACATTTTTTTTTCAGCAAAAAACAAAGATATAAATGTTGTACAATGTTAAAATTTTGTTGTAAAATCAAGAGAGAACAGAACTAAACTGCACAAAGATGTGGCGATAACCCAAACAGTGCTTTGAGTTTTTTTTGCAAACAACTGAAAAGACTTGGGAAACAACGACTCATCGAAAATGTTAGCTTGTATATTATTAAAGAAAATCAAGAGCCCTTGTTACAGAAAGATTTTTTAGAGAAACAATAGTTGCCCTTCTGAATCCACAGATACGTGAAATCTTGAAATTTCAGAGAATCAGAACGTCAAAAACACATCTCAATCAAAGCTCAGTGAAACACAGAAACACAGTTTCTTCAAAAGACGGCAGACTTGCTGCGATGTGAAAAATTGAGAAATATAAAGAGATCACAGAGCAATTCACAAATCTCGACCCCCGACCATCACAAACATACGCAAAATACACCTGAAAACTAGATCAAATCGTTTCACCAAACACAACCAACCGAACTACATAGGAAGATGTTTCCTGCGACTGTACGAAAAATGTCACGCAATAAACTGAAATACTTTGTGCCCCAGCTTTCTCAGGAAACACGAACTGTGTGCACATACAGTCGAACTCTAAATTATCGGCAATCAGCTGATTGGCTGGTGATCACGGAGACGCATGCTTTCTGTGTTGGACAAACTCCGGCCCCACTGCAATGACTGCAAAGAAAGCATGCATCGCGTGATCACCAACCAATCAGCTGATTGCTTATAATTTAGAGTTCGACTGTAGTTGAAGGTGCCGTCATAAATTTTCGGAAGAAATTTTTTCACGATGAATGCAAAAGCAATCATTGTAGCAATAGAATCACTGTTGCTAGCACTAACGATTTTTCATGAACGCACGCATACCGTGTATAATGCTATGCTCCAGTGATGTAATATTGATTTCATGACTGCACCTCCTCAATCAAAGAGTTCAACAGAAAATCACACCATTCTCCGAATGATTCAATTCTGTCGGAACGGCAGAAATTGACTCGATCCAGAGGAGGGCGGCGGCGTTTGCGGGTATTCGTCGGCATCCGCGTCGTCAAAGAACTGTCGCAGGTTGCTCAGCTGTGTGTCTAACGTTTCGACGTGATGCGACATCAGTTTACGGTAGAACTTGTACGTGAACAGAATCAACACGACGAACACGGGCACTGGAACCGATGAAAAATGTTTTTTTGATGAAATTATTGTTTCCATTGATTGTATTGAATTATCCGAATCATTATTATTCGAACGTGTCGCGCCGAAAAACACGCAATTTGCTTTAAGGCGCATTCATGAAGCAGTATTTAGTGACGCGTAGCTGTGTTAAAACATGGCTGCGCGGTCACCAAATACTGCTCCATGAGTGCCCCTTTATGGAACACGGCCATCTGCCGTTTCAGTTTCGTTTGAATTTGCTGAACTGAAAGTTCGGGTAGCTACGCGAAACAAACAAAACCCCGTTGTTGCGCGTAACGGCAAAAAAAAACAAATCTTTTTCTCTCTCCGTAAAACCCCAGGCGTACCAAGAATAACGGTGACAACGATGGCAGCAAACATGTAGCCAGCACCGATGAATTTGATCCAACTGACGACACCAATCTCCAGGAGGAACAGAATCAACCCAAGGCACGTCGAGAAGAACCACGACATTTCGATGTACCACCTGGAATTGTTAGTGTTGATTTTCATTGAGAAGCGTTTAATGAATGAACCAAGTGGTGCAACGGCCAAAAGAAGCATATATAAATTCACTTCGACCAACCAATCCGTGCGCAAACTAATCGTGTCCGCAATGCATTGAGATTGCACAGACGACACGACGTCCAAATCGCGTAGTAGCCAAGTGTCGTGTTCGCGTGCGTACGCACAAAAAAACACTAAATTTCTAAATCGCCTCGAAGCCTGACCTGAGCCGGATGTGTGGCGAGTCTGGCCTCGACCCTGACGCCTCCATGTGCGGCAGCATACAGGTTGACATCATCAACGCCAACAGATGCACGGACACGAGCAGCGTCGTCACGACGGCGAACACGAGCAAGAGGGGCTGCGGCACGGACGCGTCGTAGTCGAGCTCCACCAGTGCCACCTGTGTGGTCGTGTTGTTGTTCAACGTTCAACTGTCAACTCTCTTGCTCTTCTGTTGTTGTTGTTGTGGGTGTTGTGGTTGTTGTTCAACTTTCAACTCTCTTGTTTTTATGTGCTGTTGTTGTTGTTGTGGGTGTTGTGGTTGTTGTTCAACTTTCAACTCTCTTGTTTTTATGTGCTGTTGTTGTTGTTGTGGGTGTTGTGGTTGTTGTTCAACTTTCAACTCTCTTGTTTTTATGTGCTGTTGTTGTTGTTGTGGGTGTTGTGGTTGTAGTTCAACTTTCCACTTTCGTGTTCTTGTGTTGTTGTTGAGGATTTTAGGCGATGTTTGTTAGCCTGGGCTAACCCAGAGAAGCGCACAGAACGCCGTCGAGTGGGGTGCCCATCGAGTTTTCCCTGTCATTAAGTGCCTATACACCACTCGGCGGGGCTCGATTCCTCGAACGCACATATAATAGTCTTGCGCACCACCACCAGGCCACGAGCGGTGACATCGTGTGCATACCCGTGTGGGGTACCGATGTGCGCAGCCCTCAAAACCGGTGTGCAGCTCGCGAACCGGTGTGTAAGAAATTTTTGCGGTGGCATATGGGTTTGAGGGCTCTGTACACCACTTTGAGGGCTCTGCACCATTTTGAGGGCCACACGCACATCGGTACCCCATCCCCCCCCCCCCCCCACCGTCCGTAACACGGGTATGATCGTGTGTGATTGGGTGTGCAGTTCGAACAACTGCGCTTCCATTCGAGAATGGAAAAAACCCAGAAACGTCAACTTTCAAGAAGAAAAACGTCCAATTTCTGTTCAAACAATCTCGCGCTCACCATCGCAAAGCCGGCCAACAATGCTGACGTGCGACTGGTCGCCTTCAGCTTATGCCTGCTCAGGTTCATCTGCCGGAGCAGCGCGCTCTGGTATGACGGCGGCAGATTGTTGTTGTGCGGGGAACTTTCCGACAGCAGACGAGCGGACCTGGTACAATTGTTGTCAAGCAATCGGTTTTCTGATGATGCACAAGAGAATATTTGCAGGACGTATTGTTGTTGTTGTTGCTGTTTATCGCCCATACATACAATCACCTCTGCCAATATCGTGCGCGAATGAATCGGTCAATAATTAACGGTAAATCAACGAAAACCCCAAACCACAAAACGACCGGTGTTACACCACCAGAAAACAGCGGCTCTTTTGAACATTTCAATAAAATCGCAAATCTACGAAATCTTGACTCAACCCCACCAATACCCCTTCTATCTCGTATCCTTATATCTCGCATCTCGCATCAACCCTCATAAACCCCCATACTGCACCAGTTCGCCGCAAACAACCAGTTCATTTAGACATACAAATCACATTTGAATCCATGAATCTCGACTAAACCCCACAACTCTATCCAAATCCAATCCCATTTAGCCGTACAACAAGAAGTTTCCTTGTACATGCAAATCGCATCATTTGAAACCATGAATGCCAGCCGAACCCCACAACCCTATTACCAAGCCTCTATCAACTCTAACTCAAACTCAATCCCATTATTCCACCGTACCTGTTCGCCGTGAACAGCGGATGGAGTTTGTGCGCGTTGTGGTGATTCAGAGCCGCGGTCGATTGGAGCCGCTCCCCGAGCTCGTGCCCGAGCACGCCGGCGGCAGCCATAGCAGCCGCATCCGCAAGCATCGGCACCACCAACGATTCGCCGACCGACGATCCGCCGGCCGTGCGCACGCCGCCGTTGGCGTCGACGGGGTTGCCGTTCAGTTGCAGTTGCTCGAACATGCGCCGCTGGCTGGTGGCGCCGGGTGGCTGCGTTGTGGCGGTGGTGGTGGTGGACGTGCACGAGCCTGACGACGATGAGCAGGTGGACATTGGCAACGAGTTTGGTGGAGGAGTGGGCTTTTTCAGTTTGGTTTATTTGAGCACTGCGCTTTATGAGTCGAGTTTAGGAGAGTATTTGAGAAAACTGACAGAATTTATGGGTTTATGTATGATCCGGCGGGTTGGCAATGGTTGGTTGGGAAAAAAACCGGATTGTTACGGCCGATTTGAAAAATTTGCTGGTTTTTTTGCCGACCCAGATTTATCTACAATAGTGGGTTGCTGCACAGGTGAATTACAGACTGATGGGGGACTAAGCAAGTTCTCTTTCAATGTAGAGATGTTACTGTTCACAAAAAAACACAGTAACAACCTCAAAAACTGTCCTTCACATACGTGGCCGATGTGGCTTTGATAATATTTGGGTGTTACCCGTCATATCTTTCTCCGTTTTCTACGTTATGTGATACTAAACGCGTTTTTTTCAGTAAACACCCAAATAAAACCAGAAAAACAAACTACATTCACAGATAGCGCACAGAAACGGTGATGTGTACACGTGCACATGCAGAGACTGGCTGCTTGGCCTGGCCTACGTGAGCGTCAAACAAATCAAACAAAAAATAACTTATCAGGAGTAACTTCACAAAAACAACAACTTATCAATGAAGAAAAAAAGACCGAAAGGACAACAACGTTCCTTCGCATTCCAAACCAAAGCGAACAACGCTTTGCAGAGTGGGATAACGTTATCAATGTTTACTTTTGCGAAAAAAAGTGGGAGAATGAAAATGAAGAACTTTCCAAAGCTATTCGGCTGTTTGTTCGAATGGTATGCGCTGATTGGACAAAAGTCGGGTTGTTTGAAACCAACGCACTCTGCATACAAAAAAAGCACAAATTGGATATTCGGGCAGCGCGCGTGGACTGTGCCTTATGACTGTTCTAACGTCTGGAACTATAGGACGATGATGGCCCCCATGCCAGCATGGCAGAAAATGCGCTAAAGTATGTCCGTTTAAACCAGTCACTTCATTCGCACATACAGAGCTTGCGAAACTGTGAATTGCAGCAAAATCTGGTCTGGCACTCTGGTTGGTTGAATCAACCAAACACACCCAATTTCGAGGCTAATTTTGTTTTCTTGCAACCCTGTCAGTCTTCTGTGAACAAAGGTTGTGACAAACATACTGTAACAACACTAACCCGCATTCCAGTTGCCATTATTATTATTATTATTCAGCACATCACTCAACGGATCCGTGGTTGGTGACATGCCAATCGTGGTGGTCGTCGTATTCCTGCTGCCGAGAATTGGCGTTTGCGAGTAGCTCATCTCATAATGGTCCACACCATCCTCTGAATTGATCGTGTTGTCGCGCGACAATGTGGCGTTATTGTGGTTGTTGTTGTTATTGATATTATTATTTGAATTTCGCGCGTTATTCGCAGCGCTACTTGGTCCCTGATTGGTCAGTGAGGAGACATCGTTGTTGTTGGCATAATCGTAGACGTACGACATTTTTCAATGAAAAACATTTGGAGGCCAACTGAAATAAACAATAAGGTTTGCCATTAGACAAAAAAAAACAACAATAAACACGCTGATTGGCTGCGCATGTGGTCACAATGACATTCGTTCGACCAATCAGCTTTGAGCTGAACATGTACGACCGAACCGAAAGATCCTTCGTGCTTTTATACAGTCAAATTCTAAATTCTATTTCTGGGCAATGAATTGATTTGTTGGCGATCACGGTCACAGTGGCGGCGATGAACCAATCAGCACACTTGAATTCAAACAACGCAACCAATACATTGTTTTTGATCGCTAAGCTGAAAATGCAGTGCAGCTTGATTGGCTGATCACTACGAATCGAGCTCACTGACTGGCCAATTGTCTGAAATCAACCAACCAATCAGAATGCCACAAATTGAGTTGGAAAAAAGTCCGTCCATAGAGCATAGCATTGCAATGTTTTCTCGGGCGTGATGGAAGAAGGAATGACTAACATTCCAAGAACGTTTCTTGAGCACAAAATATGAATCACAT
This sequence comes from Theristus sp. LFF4_11, assembly GCA_030248135.1. Taxonomy (NCBI): domain Eukaryota; kingdom Metazoa; phylum Nematoda; class Chromadorea; order Monhysterida; family Xyalidae; genus Theristus; species Theristus sp. LFF4_11. The sequence continues at coordinate 51,533 of JASANC010005226.1, forward strand.
TCCCTGGAAGCCCTCAGCCTCCCAGACAACAATTCAGAAATCGATTTAAAAAAAGAATTATAGCACCTACCATCATCAAAAGTCTGGTGCACAAACATCAGAGAAACAGAAAAACGCACGTTTTCGTTTGCTCAATAAAAAAAGACGCTCAAACCTGGACCGCAACTTTCGCTCGGCTCTTTTTGCAACAGGAACACAAAGAACCGGGAGTGTCTTTTCAAAAAAGACAATAAAAAACTGAACACTTTTTGTTCAAGAGCGCAATATTTCTCGAAGCAACCATTCAACAGCAAGCAACAGAATCATAAAATCGTCTCTTCTCAAAAGGTATACCGTAACTGACATTGTTGAACAGACAAACTATAGGCGACTCGCTGATTGGCTGTCAGTCGCTACTGCGACCAATCGGCCTCTCTCCATTCAAAAAGCAGCCAATCAGCTCGCCTGTGCACTAGTGGCCTGCCAGTTCTTCTGTCATCCGGTCTGGACTTCGTTTTAGGAGAGCCAGGTTTCAAACAAAATTGTGAAGCGATAATGAAGTGCCGCGACGACGACGACGTTCAAAGCTGCGCGGAAACACAAGTGTGTGTGCGATGAAATGTTGTGCAATGGAGGCTCTTGTGCTACTGGCAGGGCTGAACCGGTTTTCCAACAGCTGGAATCGACCTTTAAGGCAGCATCTTTGTCATCTACTCGCTGATTGGCTGAATTTGAAGCGCGGCCAATCAGACAACCGCAGCGCGATAAATTTCCAGATCCCACAGTAAGTGAGAAGTGTGAAAGTTCACCATTGAAAAATCCGTTTTCAAATGAACCGATCAAATTTCAAACCAATAAAAAACACCTGCCAAAATGAAACAAACGCGGTGAAACGAAATTCAAGTAGGACTTTTCACCATCTGTTTCAGAATCACCTGATAACAAAGAGCAGTTGCTACTTACATTGGAGAGACAATAAAAAATGCCAGCTGAGATTTTGCTAGCTGAGCCCGACCAAGCTACCGAGAGGCACAAAAGCCAATTGATACTGCACAACGTTTCTAAAACGCACCACACACGTTGTTTCCGTCGTCAGAAAAGCATTTTTTATCTGCAACACAGAACACGCAACAACAACAACAAAACACACAACGAACGTTGAATAGCAAGACAACACACACTGCTTTAGTTTAGAACAGGGTTTTGAGAGACAAAAACTCTTCTTGATAATACAAGAAAAAACACAGAACACACAGTTTCAAAAGCGATACACCTAAAAGATTTTTTCGGTTTCTTTTGAAAATCTTTTAACAGAAACACACCGAAAATGTTTGTGTCAATGTGCTTCAGCTTACTGACAAAACTGAGTAGAAACGCAAATACAACACAGTGCCCAGGAAAAAGTCACGTGTCTTATCAGGAAAAAGGCTAACGTGCACAACGGTGGCAAATTTTAAAAAAAGCAAAATATTTCACACTATCAAAATTGGTTAGTTGCACAGGAGAAATTCAGTATATTCAAAAGCAATACACAAACACACGCAACAACACTATTTACTGCCGATTTTATGTCCCGAAAATTCAAGAAAAGAATAAAGTGGCCAGATAACGGTAAACTTTCCGAATAATCTTGACAACAGTTCATATGTAAAAATCGTTTTTTATAGTTTACCAAAAAATGCCTCCGTGACAAGGCTCATCTAACTAAGAATACTCGTAATTCTCTTTGAAGAAACACTCGTTTTCTTAAACAACACAAAAATTTGAAATCTGAAATCGTATTCAGAACATCCTATTCTGAAATCGAGAAACCACTGAGAAACAAAACATCACTAAACATTCACACAGAAACAACGCGAGACCAAAATCACAAACTCAAAACACCGCTGGTAACAAAGTGCACGAAAAAATCTCACATCGAACAAAATCATTTCAGTGAAACCCAAGAATGAAAAAACAAAAAACAACAACACAAAACAACAAATCCACACAAAATATTTCCTTCTCTCGCAACAAAATCACATTTTTCAAAAGAACACACGCACAAATCGAGGCTGGCGCTCAAGCGCTCAACTGAACTGGTCTTCCCGATCGGCCGCTCCAATGCCTTGCGGGTCCTCAAACGCCGTGAAGTTCAGATAATGCGCGGTGCGGTGGTCTTCGTGGTAGAACTCCTTCGGTGTCGCCAACTGGAGATCGTACTTCATGTTCACGTCGTGGCGAACACCTGGAAAATGTGCGAAAGAAATGCGTGAATTGGAAAAAATGTGAGAGAAATACGTGAACTGGGTGAATTGCGCGGGGACGCGAAGGTACGGTATTCACCGTAGCACTCGGTCGCGGCACGATCTTGCCTTTTCAGGAATTTTAAGCTAAAAATTATTTGATTGTTGGTGCTGAAGTGGTTCAAGACCCTTCAAAAATATACAGCTTGGTTGACAGCATGGAAAGCTGTTTTCTAAAGTGGACATGAATGCACCCTTATTGCTTCAAGACGAACCAATCAACCGAAAAATGATTGACATCATAAAAGCAGAAAGTCACGACAACAAAAAGCAAAATCTCTGAAAATCAAAAAAAAACACATACCCATGAAATTGTAGTTCCAGACGCCCTGTGCGGGCACCATGAAGAAGCCGAGGAAACGATCTGAGAGCAACATTTGCACTTTCTCGTAGTGTGACGGCAGGTAGCCCTTCGGGTTGTTGCCTGCAAAAAAAAGGGAGGGGCGTGCAAATGCTGGGTTACAAAATCGGTGGATTCCAGAAAACTTGTGGGAGGCTGCACTTGCGATGAATTCCAACCGACTGGATTTGGTCTGCGATTTCGCAATTTAAATGCATCAGAAACAAATCAGTTCGACTACGAACACAAACGGTCTCTTCGATTAGGCCGAATCAAATGAATTTCTTCTCAAAATTTTGTAGACTCAGAATCTGATTCTTTTGAATCTCAACACCTTCGCGAGTTCAGCCGGGTAAACGGCTTACAGATAGGAATTCATCATTGTCTACAGCAAACCGGATTGAACATTCACAAAAAACAATCGTTCAAGCCTGTATTTTGACAATAATATAT
>JASANC010005227.1:0-17011 GCA_030248135.1 Theristus sp. LFF4_11
GTTGTTCTGTTGTAGAGCGATTCAGCACGATAATTAAACCGATGTTTAATGTGGCATTGAAACGTCAACAATAAACATCAGTTGTTGTTTTTTTGGTGAATCGCTTGCACACGTCTGCACACGCATTGAGTCGCAGAATCTGAGAAATTGCTAATACATTTTTACCCTATGTAGCCTGCTGGTGTTATAGCTGACAGCCGAGGCCAAGTAATTGCTGCGCTTCGTGACAGCCGGCATCCACCATGAACAGCAGCAATGCGAGCACGGTGACCACGCACCCGGCCACCAACATCATCGCTGCCGCCTATTTGTGCAGCGCAGCACTCTCGTTCATTGGCAACATCGCGCTGTTTTATCCGATTGTCTATCACAAGGCACTTCGAAGCCGAAAGCAATACATTGTGCTGGCCGGTTTGTGTGTTTTTGAATTTTTGATACTAGTTATAAAGGTTTTTTTTCTTGTTTTGGGTGTGAAGAACAGGCACGTTCACGCAAAAGCTTGCTCGCTGTGAACTATTCGCTGTGTTGCACTTTGTGCGTTGAACATGCATGAAATCCATTGATCGGTGCAACGGCAAAAAATTAGTGATCTCACAAATGAGCCGGCAAGTCGATCATTTATTACCAATCAACACAGCAACCATCGATTCGGGTTTTCCGAAACAAATACAACAATCAACGATCACAAAGCCAAGTGTATATCACAACGTTTATCGTTGCTACCCATTTTCTGCGCGATTACGCACCTTTTTCGGGAAGGGGTCCCGTTTTTACGGGCACACCCGCGGAAACCCGCCGTCTCCTTGTCCAGAGCAGAATCACACTTTCGACTGTGTTTTGTTTGTTACATTGATTCTTATAGCAGTGTTTGAGTTCACCTTGAAGGTCTTGCATTCGCTGACGCAATGAACATGGGCGCGTTTGTGTTCGCTGCCATCTACCGATTCGTAATGGGCTCCGTGGTCGAGCAAGCAGCTACTGTTAACAAGGTTCCTTGGTTTTGTTCAGCGGGTAAAATCGGCAATTTTGCAAAACTCACTATCATCAGTAAATCAGCAGAGAATAAACCAGCTCAATAAAACCGTGATCGTGACTATGACCATGACCATTTTATTATGACCAGTTCGTTACCGGATCTGTGATTCGTCCTAGATTTTTTCCTTTTCCGTTGGTTGTCCTCTTTTATGCCCAGTCATCTTTAGCATATTATTCAGAGTTTGCTTCTGCCTTTCATCCTTATCTAGCAGAACAATTTGCATCATGCAACACTTGTGTACTTGCAAATTCTAAAAACTGTCCACTATCTATTTCAAGATCGGTTACACAGCGTTCGTGTGCGCTTTGTTGCCGCACAACTTCACGTGGAATCTGTTCTACATGACCGCCGGTCTGGTGTTGATCTCAGTCGGTGTGGATCGACTGCTGGTCACCGTGGCGACGATGTGGTACCTCGCGCAGGGACCGAACTTGGCCTACATACTGGGGCCAGTTGCTGCAGAAACATATTCTTGGAGGATCGCTTGGTAAACAGCCAAGCAGCAAACTTTTGTATTGCATACACTCGCAAAACACCGGGTCACTTGTGGCTTTATTGCCCGGGATGGTAGATTTGGTGAGATTCTACTTTCCAGGTTCGCTGATGTTTTACCCAGACTATAAGATCTGTCTGTGGTAAAACAGCTTCGGCAGTTCTGACCTGGTGTCCGTCGCACTGACGAGCCAGGGGACACCGCGGTATGCGTCTACACCCGGCGAAACCGCAAGCAGCGAACTTCTTGTATTGCGCGCTTGTCACAGGCTGTGTGCCGCTGTGCGGTTTCGCTATTAAAACGCATTTTGCGGTGCCCTCTGACTGATTCGTCAGTGCAAATGGACACCAGTTTGATGGGCATCATCAAGAACAACATGCATTTTTTCTGGCACCAGCGATCGATTCTCAATCTCAACATGAAGCCTTGAGAGTATTTGAGCTTTTATTAAGAAAACTAAAGAAAAAATCATGAATCGGTTGTTTTCTTGAGCGACCCCGAGTGATATGCTTCTGCACAACCGTTGCCCCGCCCCCTCCAAATCAGGTCGGAATCCCATACGGCCACGGTGTGCTGTTCACGCTTTTCGTGCTCTTCTACGCCGCCGTGTTCTGGGAACGCGAGTTGGACGACTCGATGTGCTGGCAGTACGACACGATGACCGACCAGGTGATGGAGTATCAAGTGAACGTGTTCACCTACAGCAACCTCCTCAGCATCCTCGTCGTCGTCGTCATGCTGATCGCTTACTTCTACCACAATAAAAAGGTTCGAAAAATAACTAATAATATCTTTTATTTTGGTCGCACGTTTCAATGCGCGCGTATAGATGGATAAGCAGTCTCATGCACGACGCGGGAATTCAAAATTGGCAAAAGGATCCGAGTCCCCGAAATAAGGCCGGGTCACTTAAGCTATTCTGAATTACCATATAAAAATTGAAACTAGTTTCCTTTCACGTCCACAACCGCATTGAGTCGCAGGTCTTAAAGAAAAGATTATACAAGAAGTTCGCTGTTTGCGGTTTCGCCGGGTGTAGACGCATACCGCGGTGCCCCCTGGCTCGTCAGTGCGACGGACACCAGGCAAAACTGCCGAAGGTGTTTTTACCACAGACAGATCTTGTAGTCTGGGTAAAACATCAGCGAACCCTAGAAAGCAGAATCTCACAAAATCTACCCTCCCGGGCAATCATGTCACAAGGGGCCCGGTGTTTTGCGAGCTAATGCAATGCGTGACGTTCGCTGTGATGTCGTTTCTCAACAGGTTTTAAACAAAACTACACTTTTTATTTGTGTCCAACCTGTGCAATAATTGTAGTTTTCCACCTCAATCAAACCTTTTTCACACCAGTTGATATGATTTGAAAGAGTTTAGCGCCGCTGTCAGCGTTTTTGATCTCCTTTTCATCTTCTTTTTTTCAATAAATGGCAACGCTTTTCCTCACGACACAGGTTGCGGCGCAGCAAGGCCACGAGGTGCGAGGCAGCACGGTGAAACACCAGAAGGAGATGACACGCAAGGTCGCCTGGAGTACGCTGGCCACGTTCATTCTGGTACACCCTGTAATCAAGCGCTTTTGTTCGTACAATCTGTTGGGCGAAGTGTTGACTACTGTTTCATTCTGTTTCATCGGTCAAAAGTGTGTTTTTGCCGTTTTTGCCGTTTTACCAGTTTTAAAACTGCAACATATTGTTTTTTAAAACGTGTTGGACATAAGAGCGGTACAGGAGTGGTACAAGCCGCGGCCCATGGCTGGATGCTGGTATTTCGAGTTTTTCGCACTGAAACCAACCTACTAATTTTCAAATTTTCAAAATTGTTTTTCATCCACCATCACTGGCAGGTGGTCGTGCCGACGTTCATTCAGACAGAGTTCGGGCCACTGCTGCCATCCACATTGCGTGTCGCGCTATTTGTGCCGGGCAATCTGAATCCGTTGTATAATGTGTATCTGTTTCTGATCAAGACGCCGCGGATGCGAAAAGCGCTGCGAAACGCGCTGAAACGCAAGAAGATGTCGGTGAATTTGAGTGATTGGAAATGAACGTACGTTTTGGTGGTCTTTTGTTGGTTTTTTGGACTGAAGTGAATTGGATTCAATATCGATTATTGGTAATTGGAGATGTTTAAGGCAGTTAACAGTTGCCAACACACGTGGAGTATCAATTGTTTTATTCAACTGTTTTTGATATTCGAGCAGATAGCAATGAGCATTTGATAACCACAGAAGCTGATATGTTGGAACAAAACGTCAAAATTGGCAACAGCAAACGAGCCAAGATGGGCAACATGTTGATTTGCAACAGTGTATTTCTAAAACAACAACCGCATGGAGTGAAAAGTGAAAAAATTGAGTATTTCCTCAAAACATGTACAATGGCACCAACAATAACAGTCACTTGATAAAAATCTGGACTAAGTGAGCTGTGCACCACAACAAAATATGGGAAATCCAAAAATAGACCAAACCCGATGCAAAACTGCTAACAAAAGCAAAAAAAGGCAAACTAAATTCTAATCGTAAGTGATACGTGTCGCGATTTGCGAAAACTGCCGTAGCGGAAGACACAGACAACATGCATTTGCATATTTTTGAGACGTACATGACGTAATTTGGCACACCTAATAAACTAAAAAAATATCACAAAGTAAAATCAGAAAAACCAACAGAGAAAACAAGCATAGTTGGATGGGTGGGCACTCACTTTTCACTGTAATTAATGCAGTCAAACTGTAACACAGATCCAATTTGTGCATTCGGCCATTCGGGCATTTGATTCTAGCCCGCTGATTGATGGCAACCTAATGGTGGTCTGAACAACCATTCAATGAGCGCATTCAAACGCAGCCAATCAGCTGATAGCCTTTGTCAGTTGGATTGATTTCGATCTTTGATTTCTAATTTACAGTTTAAATGTACACAAGTTTTCCTTATTTAGCGATTCAATTCAAAAACGTCCGTTGAGAATGGGAAAGTTTTTCAGAGAGTAGATAGGGTTCATTTAGTTTTAGGGTGAATTTAGTTTTAGGGTTCATTTAGTTTTAGGGTGAATTTAGTTTTAGGGTTCATTTAGTTTTAGGGTTCATTTAGCTTTCTTGTAGTGCCGACTGAGCGAACACCACCGCATCGTGTACGGTCGGATACAACGACGACTTTGGCACTGTACCGTAGAAATGCGCCACGCCAAGAACGTCACGGACGGTTGCTGAAACACGAATATATATTTTGCTGAATACAGTATGTTTGCGGACGGTTGCTGAATATATTTTGTGCACAATGTCAAGAAGTTCAACAATGAAAAACATTCTTTTTTCAGAAAACTGGCTTACTTTTAAAACTAGCATACAGTAATCCAATGCCACATTGCGCCAAGTCGGTGTACAGCTAAAAAGAAATGTGAAACAGACACAAGAAAAAAACAGTTTGAATCAACAATAAAATTCAACTACAGTCGAACTCTATATTATAGGCAATTAGCTAATTGGTTAGTTGGTGATCACGTGATGCATACTTTCTATGCCGGACAGACGACAGACTCCGCCTCCACAGCAGTGCCTGCCAGAAATCACGCATTACACGGTCACCAACCAATCAGCTGATTGTCTATAATTTAGAGTTCAACTGCAATGTGACAGTAATCTCACGAAAAACAAACAAAAAAGAATGCCAAACCGCCAATAACCTCCATCAAAGCGCGAATTCCCATGTAGTCAACATAATTGAACCCGGAGCAGTCGAGCACGACATAACGATGGAAGTTGGTCGAGGCCGCTTTCGCAACGGGCGCCCCTTTGCCGGCGCTTTTTTGGTCGACCGGTGGAGGACGACGTTTCACTTGGCCGGGGGCTCGGATGGCAACCTGTGGAGAGGCCATTGAAAGTGTAAACGGTCAATGGACATCTGTAAACCCGCACACTTTCCCACGTCTGTATAAACACCCATTTTATGTATACCGGGTTTGACCGATCCCTACTAAACGGCTCCTACTAAAATTGCGTCACGTGGGAAAATATGAAAACGCGTTTTAGCTGCCGTTTTATAGCCCCGCTCTCTTGACGCTGTTGGTTGTACTAACTTTCAGCTTGTGATGAATCTATCGCAACAACCACCCAATACCCGAACGCTGATTATTGTTAAACTGTGCATTTTGGCAGATCAAGTCGAACCACACACACCAATATCAAATATGAAATCAACACATATAGGTTTACAGTTTTTAAGAAGAGCTTTTTCTTAGAACTAAGCAGACAGACATCAATCTCACACCTGTTCGGTTCTGTTTTACTCGGCGCTCATAAGTGTAAGGCAAATGCACAAGGAAACGGAGGTTCCAATTTAGCAAGCTGGGTACACACCACGCCCAATGGCACGCCAACCTTGCTGCCATCGGTCTTGCCATCCGCCTCCTTCGCCTGATGATCATCGTGTTTCTCATGTTGCTGCTGCTGTTTTGGGTCACTCTTCTCGTGTCCACCGAGCAACTTCACTTCCTCCTCGGTCGCCGCGACGACCGCCACGAGCTTCTCCCGCTCCGCGTCCACGTCGATGCGGCACTGTTCGAACAGTTTCTCGCGGAAACGCTCGGCATTTGTGAACATCAGCGGTGAGTCGAAGCGGAACACGCACACGTACGGTACCAGCTCTATCTGCGAATGTTTTTGGAAAAATAAAGGCGCATTCATGAAGCAGTATTTAGTGACCGCGCAGCTATGTTTTAAGTAACACAGCTACGCGTCACTAAATACTGCTTCATGAATGCGCCTTTAAGGTAGGGCGTGTTTTTTGATGGAAAACGCTTTTTCGGTCTACATTGTCGGGTTGAATTGTAAAGCGTAGAACATCAGTTGATTGACTGCTTTTAAACTGCGCTCACTGGTTGGTTTCACCAGCTCGACAAAGCAGCCAATCAGCATGCCAGGTTCAAATGTCAGAATGCACAAATTGCATTACTTGTTTTACCACTTGATTGGAGTCCGACTGCAAATTACAAAAAAAGTTAAATTGCGATAATAACAGCACCTTCTTATAGCGGTCAACGTCTAGGTAGATGTCGGTCTCCTGTAATCGCCCGAGAATAGTGGAGGGGGGCCTGTGAACAGCAATTGCTTTGATACTTTTCTAATTTTTAAATAAAAACCGTGAGAAACAGCATTTGTCACTTCGTAAACTTGCCTACTGTATCTGCAAAAATGGAAATCACCTTTGAGACCTAACCACTGACGTCAGCACAGCAAATAGAATGCTGACCATGAGGCCTTCCCGCACGTCCAACAGAACAGTCGCCAAAAACGACACCAACCATATGCACTAAATTGATTTTTATTGTTTGAGTGAGCAGTCTTTTTTAATGGAGTAACATTGTTGGCCCGAGAGTTGAGAGAAACTCACAAAATCGATTTTCGACACCGGCCACAGGTCTTTCAGTTGGCCGAACTGCAGGAACATTCCTTTCAACGATACGAGGATAATGCTTGCCAGTACGCACTAAAAGAGACAACTGGTTGTCAAAACAGAAAACTGGCAGGAATAAAATAGAAAGAAGCAACAAACCATTGGTAAATCACGAAACAGTGGACCCATCCACATGAGCACTAGAAACAGCAGAATTGCAGTGAAAACAGTGGCAAACTGAAAAAAATAAGGATTTATGATGCAACAACGACGCAACGTTTTGAATCAAAATTTTTCAGAATGATTCCACAAATCCCGTACCTGCGTCTTGACGCCTGCCGCTTCGTAGACAAGCGACCGTGCAAGTGCGGTGGACGCTGGGTAGCAGCGGAAAAAGCTGCAGCCGATTTCCATGAACCCGAGAGCGTACAATTCCTGCAATGTTGATGAAAACCGTCATCCAAAACTGCGTGCGTGTTTTCGGGTAAACCAACCAATGGGTCGCCTGATTTTCAGGGAGGGACGCGTGTTTGCTGGACCGCTCCTTGAAAATCAGGAGATATATGTATATCATTTCCTTTCCTAATAATATCCACGCAGGTATATTGAAGCAAATTTCATTTCCAAGCAAGAACGGATTAATCGCGAAGAAAGTTTCAAAAAGAGGAGCGCAACCAAAATCAACCTGTCTTGGATCAATACGGTACATGTGTTTTTTGGCGAACAATTTGCCGAGTGAAACAGTGACGACGAAGATGACAATCGCGATGCCAATGGCGTCTGTGATCAGTTGAGGCATCAACCAAATCGGTGGCAGTTCGGGCTCGGGAAGCCTGAGTGGAAATGAAGTACAGGGTGTTTCAAAACACGAAGTGGAGTGTTTAAGAAACGGAGAAAAAGTACCAAGCAGCTGTGTGTGACATGAAACCGTATATGACGAACAACCGGTATAAATATGAATTCGTCAAGAAAAAGCCATATAGCCCCACTGAAAACCGGTCCTTACCCTCTTGGAATGTGATCGACGATTTTCATGTGGAAATTATCGTAAAAGCGGCCGAAATACGACGCAATAGTGCCTCCAATGACCTCAAAGCATAGAAGTTAAGGCTAGAATTAACTAAATTCTAGAAACACCGTAAGGCTTCAAAAAATTGAAACTTGAGAAATCACAAAGCAAACACCAACCACAACAAGCTCGAATGGAATAGGAATATTGATACGGCGCTTCACGGGCGGATTGATGAACTCCTTCCCGACGACCAACACCGCCATCGTTACGAGTGACATGATCACGGACGCATAGTTTGCATTCGGAATCGCTTTCAATAAATCTCGATACACCTGCGGTGTGTTTGATTCGAGACCAGTACCAGTGGCGAGACCACTCCAAACAACTGGTATTGAATGGCCGAGTAAACATGGCAGCTTTTTTCAGGGTGTAAGGAGCGCGCGAAATTTGAATGAAAGAGAAAAGACGTTAAGAAACGCAATTGTGTGTCAATTTTGACGTGTTTTTTAAGCTGATTGATTCTTTCTTGCTATTCTGTTCATTCATTCGCACTTGCACGCACTATATTAGGAATTATCTTGGCTTTCTAGAAAAAGGCAATTCCTAGTCTGCGACTGATCCCGCCTTGATGTATTTATTTCGCCATACTGTAGGGGAAACTATTTGCAAGGTAATCTTTATGTTACTTTCTCAGGGCTCTTAGTGTAGAATCAAAGTGAAAACGAACTCTCGGTACGAGCAATAACAACCGAATGCACTGTAACTCCCCAATTAGAAGTGAAACTACCAAAAAAACCCTGCAAGACATTGTTAACTGTTGTGCAGTTTACATATAATTTACCCTTGTGAGTGCGCCCGGTCCCTTGTGTCGTGGTAACTTAACGTTGAGCACCTTGTTCAGTTGTGCTGTGAACACGTGACACGCAGCACCAGTCGTGAATCCGCTCACCACTTGGTCGGACAGGTAAGCCGTGATAAAGTCCAATCGAAGGATGCCCATGGTAAGCTGGAAACAAAAGTAAAATCGTTGATTCACAGCAGCACATCGATTTCACATCAGTATAGTTGCACTCGAACGCTTAGCGTTGATTGATTGATTAGTAACTGGTGGCGTCAAGAAGTACACGCAGAACAAAAATGTCTGAAAAGAGCCCAAAAACATAATGCCCAAAGCCAGGCTCGACCCGAAAGTAACCGCTTTTTGGACCAGCGGTTTCACGGTCTCCTTTCAGTCGATTTTTTACACTTATGTTCAAAAAGTCAAGTTGTTGGAAAAAATGCTAAAAGTGAAACCTGCAACAGTCCGACAATCATCGCGAGCGCGCCGACCACTCTGACGGGCGTCAGCGATGGATCCTGAGCGATCGCACCGCCAAGTTGCTGGGTTTCATTGTAAGGCAACGGCACGTTTGAGCCGTCCGGAAAATCGTACGGTAGGATGGACAATCGGACTTGGCCGACCATCAAGCTGACAACGGCGAAAACGCCTGGAGAAGAATGTCAAAAGCCGAGAAATATGGGCACCGCAGACGGGAATAGAAAGTGTGCTGTTTGAAAATCAGGGGTATCAGCTACTACAGCTATGGCATATTTTTTTAAACGTGTCCCACTGAAATGACGTCATGTGCCACAAAACATGCGCTTGTCGTTCACAGCAAACCAGACTATCCGTTTAGCCGATTTCTTCCCGTAAACAAATGGTGAATATCGAACCAGTCACACCAAACTGAAATTTCAGTGCCTGTACTTTGACAAACGACCGTTTTTAAATAAAATGACGTCACGTTAGTCCGGACACGTTTGAATAAATCCACAATACTTGTAAAAGAAGATTAAAAACGCTAGAAAATCCAATTCACCTAGTGAAACGTGCCGCGATGTTCCGAACAACATGTAGAAGCAGGACGGAAAGAACGAAGTGTAGAGGCCGTACACCGGATCAAGGCTGGCCAGACTTGCGTACGCCATGCCTGTATGGAGAAACGTTCGCTCGTTTTTTCAAACGATCGGGGAAACACCGAAATTTCAAAGATGGTCGGTCATACAGTACAGGTTGCTAATGAGACATGTAGGACAAATAATGAGGCTAATATGAGTGTCACGAAGGCGTTGGTTGAAAGAATTTTCAACTTTTACCGTAAAGTCGAAGTCTTTTATATAAGAACTCCTTATATAAATTTAAAAATTAAAATCTGAAAAAAGTGGAATTTTGTGTGACAACCTTATAAGTGGGAGGAGGTCTTATAAAGCGAAGATTAGGAAGTGAGGGCTTTATAAACGGGATGGGATTTTAACTAAGTCAAAAATTTGAATTTTTTGCTTTCGGCCCGCCGTGTGACACTCTCCCACTTTTGGGTGGGGGTCTTATAAGTGGGAGGAACCTTATATGCGAGACTTTACGGTATTAATTCAAAGTGAACTTTGTAAGACAATTTTTAAGAATTCTTTCGAAAGCGACCTTGTGGAATGTGCACGATGGCAACTGTGATGCCGGCGATTACGTCCGAAAAGAGATTGTCGCGGATTTGGTACCTGAATATCGGTTGTTTTGTTCAATAACGTAAATTAAATAAGTCGCCGTTTCAAAATTTGACTTTGTCCAACCGCGGAAGCCAGTGTAGAATCGGCAGAAATCCAACGATCGTCCGCCAAATTGAGCTTGCAGTGCACGTGAACGCTTTGCGCAGCCGTTCACGGAGATGCAACGAGGAGTCCGGCTCGATGAAGCCAAAGTCTCGGTCAAAGCGGCGCTAAAAAAATAATATTTTTTTCTGTTTTAATATATGTTTATGATATTGTCTCACGAGTTTGATATCGACAATAGTTCCCCGAATCAGCAGGTGTCATCAGTCCCCCGTGTGTCTCGCGAAACAAAATGAAATGAAATAAGACAATCGTTATGTTTTGCTCTTTGACGAGTGTTGTTCATCCCAAACAAAAGTTTGAATTCATTAACGTGTGGTATTGCTTTTTAAAAGCAAAATCTGGCGTTTAAAAACGCAATTCGAGGTTTGTAATTTGTTTATAAATCGTTTTAAACGCCAGAAGTTTTCAATGAACATGAGAACGTTTGTCACCCTCGTGGCCTGGTGGTAGTGCGTTAGACTACAGTCTGTGCGCTCGGGGCATCGAGCCCCGCCTCGAGGGGTGTATAGGCACTTAATGACAGAAAACTCGATGGGCGCCCTACTCAATGGCGTTCGGTACGCTTCTCTGGGTTAGCTCTGGCTGAAAACATCGCCTAAAACTCCCAACAACAACCACGACAAGAACACACCAAATTGTAGACTCGTCTGTTCACGGCCAACGGCACAGCGACGGACTCGCGTCTCATCATGCTGTCCGAGCGGCTGTCACCATGATGTTCGTCAGTCATTTTTTTCAGCGGAAATTGTCCTGAATCTCTTCCAAAATACTACCGAACACTTTTTTGTAGTTCGTAATTCTTTTCAATCGATTATACACGTTTTTCATGGTTGCATCATATCATATTTTCTTATCATGCTTCAATTCCTTTTTTGGTTTGGCTGATCTGAAACAGTGTGTGTCTGCGTCATTGGGAAGGGTATACGGAACAGGTTGAAGTTTATTTTTCGGTAGTACATAATGTTTTTGCATGTGCTTGAAAGTTTCTCACGCATTTAATTAACAGAAGAAAAGAAAAAAACGTGAAAAGAGGAAAATACGTTTGTTAGGCTCTCAATCGATTGCTCATTGAAAACAGAGGCGGAAAACAACAAAAGCATTTTGAAGTATGAAACGGTCAAAACGGTCATACCGTCATAAATATAAATTACCAGGAGATTGCAAAAAAATGCGCCAAAAATCAAAAGCATTAACACATGCAAACACAGAGCCAGAACTTTCGCTTGCTTAATATCATATTGAATAGACATTTCAAAAAGCGGGCGAATAACCGAACTAAAGAAAAGTTCATTCAAAACCGAAATGTTTTTTTGTGAAACGCTATTATTTGTTTACAAGTGACATACCAGGTTTTTTATCACGTGTATTACGATCACACCACACCACACCTTGACACTAACAATCATGACTACTGTTAAAAACACATAATGCCAGTTGAAAAGAGACATCAACTAAAAGTTTTAACAGTTTCTGACAGTTAGTGTTGACAGAAAGCGTTTCGACCTGTCTAACTAAAGACAGTGAAATCGAATATAATTTGATAATTCCACGCTAACAGAAAGCGAAGACACATAACTGCCGAATGGGAAAACGATTAAGACAACAGTTTTGGTGGATTATAATGACCGATATAAATCACTCATTCTAAATCACCATAGTCACGAATCGTTTACAGTTGCGCAATTTGTTTTGCAACAGTATCAATAGCAGGAGAATACAAACGAAAGCAAAGAATATAATATTGCTGCAAACGAACTGATTTCATGATTATGCCAAAATATGTATTTTGATTACGATGTTGAGTCGGTGACCAAGAAAAGTACAGCTTTGTGCAAGACAAAATACAAAAATAAAAAAGAGCTGTGGATTCCCTGCTGCAGGTTACGTATTTTAAGTGTATTTTAACGCACAATAAAAAACCGGGCTAAAACGAGAGATAAATGACCGCCCAACGCTTGTCCGTGAAAAAGTGACAAGACAAAACTAGATTTTCGTATTTTCCACATACACGTGCATGTACAACAATGAATGACACAAAGAATGTGGAAACATGCTGGAAAGCAAGCGACACAACAGACACATAGGAATTTCATTTCCGAAGCGTGTCTGACTGACGCGGCGCGCTTCGAGCCTGGTCTATTTCTGAATGCCAATTTCATCTGAACTGATGGGCTTTCAGAGCGTTTTCTGTAACGAAAAACTGACCCACACGTTTAGACAGAGGGTGGTAACAGGAAAACTGTATGTGTCCGTGATCTTTCTGCTGCAAAATTTCGATATTGTAAGAAATGTAACAATTATGATTTTCAAGTTCTACCCCTTGATCTTGATCTGAACGTAATTTGACGGTTCAATTAACCCGGTGCTGAAATTTCAAGTCGTAAACAATGAAAATATACCAGCTATAGTTTTCGACTACCCTGTATGAAGCTGACATAAACATTTCTCCTTCTCGGACGACCATACGACATATGTACGTATGTATCTACATAAACTGAAATAATGTACCATATGCAAATACTGCGCGTCCATTTTATTTTTCACAATCGCAAAGTGCTAATATTATAAAAGTCATCGACTCCCTCGACCGCAAGCTGTTTTTTTGAAAATATGAAACAGACACGATGCGGATGCGGGCAGACAGACAATCTAGACAGGTGTCAGCTTAAAAAAACGTATCGAGGTTTTCGGTTGATACACGTTCAAAACATTTTTGGCATTGGGTTTCGGTAATGTTTTCACAAAAAGATAATGTTATCGCCTTACAATCAACCAATTCTACGAAGTTAAAAAAACCAAAACGTAATTTCGCAACTTTCGAACGGTGTTTGCGATTAGTTTCGCCTCCGCGTTTAATTTTTCGGTTATCAAAAGAAAGACCTTGTGCTAACACCTTGCCTTTAAAAGTCAATGATAGCTTTTAATATCAACACCTGTGTAAAGAAACAAAAATACGATGAGAATTCAAGACAACAGAAAAACAGTTATAGTTAATGGCTGGCTGTTAAACACACAATTTTCGTACAGTAAAAAACAAATGAGAAAACAGTTTAGCACCTCACGGTTTACAAATAATACGCAGAAACGCCTTATCATTGGCCTTTACTCTTAAATCTTTTTGACCTTGTTTTAAAGTTCTAACCAGCTTTTTAACCGCTAATTTTTTACGTGCGCGACATGATTTTCTATCAACTATCCTAAAAAAGTCAACATTACATAATTCATCCTGAAGGAGGAAAACACGTTTCTTTGAAACATTACTATTGTTTTGTGACGCTTAAGCCGCTTCACCCTCAGCTAAAACGCCCAAAAAGAATAAATATTACAAAGATGGGCGAAAACGCATGTAAAACGTTATAAACACCACCGGTTAAGTCCACACGGTCCCCATTACTATCACTTCGCGAGCGTCACACATGGTCGGTCACAAAAAAAAAACATCACTTTCATCTTGAACATCTGATTCTGACGATGCCGTGAGCAACAACAACAGTAACAACAATCTCAACATCAAAACCAATCAACTGGTATCAACCGACGAGTTCCTCCTGTTCAACGTCGGCGTCTCACTGGCCGTCGCCGAGTGCGACATTTCCTCCAACACCGGACACGAGGTGCACGGCATCGGCGGCGCCATCGACTGCGGCTGCAGCCCGCCCGTCGCGGCGTTGTCGTGCAGCGTGGCGCCAACGGTAATCAGAGTCTGGTTGGCGCGATCGATTGATTTCGCTCGTTTCCGCAGACTCGCCGAAGCGGAGTTCGGCTGCGGCGGCGTCAGCACGGTCGTCTGCGTCGAGGAGCGCATCGTGTTGTTCAGCAGCACCGGCTTCGCGCGACCCATCTCGATCGTTAGACTGTTGTTCGTCGACGAGCTGTTCTGCGTTTGTTGACGCGCGAACAGCAGGGCGGCCGTCTCGAGCATCTGTGCACCGGCGTTATTATTGCGATATTTCAACTTTGTAATTTTAAAACTTTAAAAATTGACACTTTAATGGTAATTTGAAAATTTTGGTTAGTTCAGTTGAACGATCTAACATATCGGAGCCGAGCCGTAACAGCTTGATCTGAACGAACATTAGCGACTGAACTGTGTTTCTCACCGGCGTGCACGCAAAAGCGTGTTATTATTGATAACAATGTACGCTTCAATGCACGCTTCGGCGTCGGCTCAACGCAGTTGGGGGGAGAAGCTCAGTTCACAGTGCTCATAGTTTTGTTTGAAAGCCACAAAGCAAAAGTTCGCAAGCAAATGCCAAAGTAAAGGGGTATTCATGAATCAGCATTTAGTGACCGCACAGCCGTAGCTATGCGTCACTAAATACTACTTCATGAATGCGCGTAAAAGCGAAAACCGAGGTCGAGGAGCGTTGTATCCAGTTGCTGGTTTCGGACGCGAACGACACGGCGCGCAGTTTCACGCGGGCGCCAACGTAGACCTGCTGGACGCCAAGTTCCTCCGTTTCATCGCCGACACCTTCGGCGCGACATCGCTGTGCGCGTATCGGTCGGCGAAAATCGACCGTTTCACTGGAAAATTCGTCTCGAGACATAAACCAAACAGCGCCAAAATAAAAAATACTTGTTTTTTTTTAAATGAGAGTCAACCAATCGATCTAAATCATATGAAACGCAACTCTGTAGACTCAATCTGTCTGTGCAGCATGGGCTACGCGCTCTCGCTGTGCAGCCGTTGCAGCTGATCAGCATACCAGATTCAAACTGCAGAACGCACAAATCGCATATGATTTATAGTTTGACTGTGAGTTACTTGTGCAAAGTGCACGCCTCAATAGAATAAAACCTGTTTTGTCACAAAATTCCTTCAAGCCAACCGGAGTCCGACGGTGCCATTCTGTACGAGCGTTCGAAGTTCCAACCGAAATTGCTCTGACATAAACCAGAAAATAGCGAACGTCAGCGCCGAATAGCTGAGTGCGAACAAGTCCAAAATCTCCGCCAACGATTGATAGCAGTCAAATAGGGTTTTGTCTTTGGCAATTATCGCTTTTTGTGGAGTTTTGCTGTTGCCTTCATCTGATTGCGGCAGTGGCTCGGTGGAATTTTGATGTTTGACTGTGTGACCGATCGGCGTTTCAAGCTCTGGAGTTTGAAAAACAAAACTGCTGAAGCTACTAGCCAATAAAACGAACAGGACAGTCAAAAAAATGGTTCTCATGAGGCTCCCGAATGCAGTATGGTCCCGAATGCAGTATTTCGAATCGGTCCATTTGAAAACAGTGTTTATAATTGGCTTGAGAACTATGCATATTCACAAGAACGATCTTGCGGGTGGAAACAGTCTCCAAGTCAAATGATCGCATTAACAAGTTGATCACAATGGCAACCACCAGTGGCATAGTACCAGTGTTTTCGGACGTCCAAGCGTACAGTGTGCCGACGACCCTTGGTGTCTCCAGAATCAAATACAACAGCATAATGGAGATCAACAGATTCGTGGTGCGTTTCGGTCGTCGTTTCTGTGTCTCAGCGCCGCTGGTGCCGGCGCCGTCGCCATGCCGCTGGTTGCACGCGCGCTCTCCGCCGCGATGGTGACGGGCACGTTGCTTGCGACGGTTACGCCGTCGTTTCACCTGTCGTTCTCGTTTTGAAATTTTGAGTACACCGGCATCCGCTTCCTCATAATCCATTTTATGATGACAGACATTTCTAGGTTCGCTGATGTTTTACCCAGACTATAAGATCTGTCTGTGGTAAAACACCTTCGGCAGTTCTGCCTGACGAGCCAGGTGGCACCGCGGTATGCGTCTACCTGGCGAAACCGCAAACAGCGAACTTCCTCTGTATACCTCCCACCACAGCCCCCCCCATACTCAATCAGAACATTTCGTGCTCGTTTTGTGTCGCCATGTTTTTGAATGTCTAGCTTTTTTGTGTCTGACAAATAATTTGACAACTAACAGCAACCACGGAATTATGCATACACACACCTGCACCAAATTCAGCTGATATGAGAGCGCAAAACTGATTAGTGTCACCGCGACCCAAGGCAACAGTTCGCAGCAGAAGTCGACCACCCTGTCGAGCACGGGGCCGCTGAATGTGCGCACGCCCGGTGAGGGATTGCGGAGAATTTTGAAAATCCCACTGTGATTGTGTTCAGAGTTGTTGTTGTTGTTGTTCAACGTTAGTGGTTGCACGGTGAATTGAACGAACTTCGGCGCTCGAATCACAATGATAAACGTCGATATGCCGACGCACACTGTAACAGCCTTGTGCATCGTTAGCCAGCCTGGAAAACGTTTTGACACACCAGAGTTAGCAAGCCCTGAAGAAACTATACGGTCTCTAAAGCACAGGGTGATCAGAAAAAAACGTCAATAAAAACGCCTGGTATTCAGAACTGAAGCAATATCTTGAGCTGAAACTGACAGCCATGAAAGAAATATCGTTGCCATTTGGGCGTGCGTT
>JASANC010005229.1:0-10551 GCA_030248135.1 Theristus sp. LFF4_11
AAAAGTGAAGAAAAAGAACAAAAATGAAAAAACAAATACAAAATACGCACCAATTGTTGATATGAACGAACTGTTGAACTTGTCGTCAGAAAATCGAAAGAGCAAACATGTTTTGCCAACACCGGAGTCTCCAATAAGCAGCAATTTAAACAAATAGTCGTACGTCTTTGCCATTCGTTTATCGCTTCGTGTTCGTTCCGTTTTCAAGTTTGGCGCTAAAATAATTTACTTTCAAAAAAATAATCCAAAAATCGAATTTTCAGAGCAAACAAAGTAGGAGAAAAAATTTTCAAATGAAGTTTGAAAGAAATCCGATTCCGCGATTCCGATCCTAAATTACTTTCAAAAAATTATGCCAAAAATCGAATTTTCAGAGCAAAGTAGGAGAAAAATTTTTCAAATGAAGTTTGAAAAAAATCCGAATTAAAAAAAAAAACGAAAAAAATATTTTTTCAAACCGCAACGCTTCATTATGATACGCACCTGCCCCGCATCCGCATTGCTCATTGCTCATGAACCACTGGCGCGCGTGCACACACTCCGCCCTCAACAAAAACTCGTTCCCTGACCGTCTGACCACCCCCCCCCTTTGATTTTGACTTTCGATGGAGACATTTTCTCTTGTATATCTCTATATTTCTCTCATCTGTAGGTATCTTTATTATCTGCATGTTTGTATCTCAATATATATTGTATGTTTTTTGTATATGTACCACTTTGTTATACATTTACCAAACCATTTACCACTTTGTACGTCAATGTTTTCAATACTGTACTTCAATATCAAGTCTTACCCGTGCAGCGTGTCTCGTTCGTTTAGCTTTCAGATGTCCCGACCGACCCGAACGAAAATCAAAGCAAAATGTATGACTAGAGAGAGGCCTTGACTGCATAGTTGTTCGAGGGGGGCCTGGGGGGCCCAAAAAAATTTCGAATCTATCTCTATCAAACAGGTTTTTTCGGCTCAGCTATTATCTATCTAAAAAAAAATTCAGCCAGCTATCTATCTGAAAATTTTTGTCTTTGAAGACAAAAAATAAAACAATTTTTGACCAAAATTGACCGTTTTTGCTCGTAATTCTTGAAAATTTTGCTAATTTTAGGTAAAATACGCGTTTATACTTGATTTTTAGTGTATTTTTAGCAATATTTTGCTGTTTTTATAGCCTTTTAGCGTCTTAGCTATCTATCTATCAAATTTCAAAATTTTGACCGGCCCCCCCCCAAAGTCACATGCCCCCCCGCGCCCCCCCCAAATTTTCCAGCTATCTATAGTTGGGAACAACGATAACTGTGTAATTACATGTAATTATATTGGCTATATAAGCTGTGGTGATCTGTGATCAGTGGGCAGTTTATTCTTATTCCTGTCGTAATCATCCTAATCATCCTAATCAGCGTTCATCCTAATAAAAACCCTTAACTGTGTAATTACATGTAATTATATTGGCTATATAAGCTGTGATAATCTGTGATCAGTGTTCGGTCTGTTTCTATTATTGTCGTTGTCGAGTCATCCTAATAAACAAACCCAAATAAACTACGTAACAACTCAAATATCTTTCTGGCGCCCAACGTTTGGCTCGTACAGTCATCATCTATAACGGAGGAAAACCACAGTGTGCAACAGTGCAATCCGCACAACAGCACGATCAGCATCATGTCGCGACACTTTGACAGCGAGAGTTCAGTCGTCAGCCGTGATCCCAGCCCTGACTCGCTGAACACGTCCGACGCCGATACGGTACACATGACCCGCAGAGACCTGGATTACCTCATTGACCGCTATGAGGACCAGCAGGATCGGACAGGACTCAACCGCATTTGCAGGACGCTGCAGGAGAAAAAGAAGCTAAGTCGAACCTTGCAGTACAAAGTCAAGCGAAACATTGCACCTTCTTTGGTTACACCCATTGACGAGTTGGCTGATAGGGCCAGAGGATTTGTGAGCGAAGTCTTCAAGTATAAACAGTTTCTGACTTGGGGACAAATGCATGATCCTGAAAATGCTGATTTGAACAGTATGACACAGGCACAATCGAGCGTCTCGCACCGCAGTGATACGACAGTGCCAACGGCGATCAGCATGCTCAGCTCGACACAAATGCCACAGCGCGCACAGACTCAAAGGCCACACGATGCGTCTGATAAGTGCGACCCAAGCGTGCCACACGATGCTTCAGACGTAAGTGACACTGATTCAATCACTACGTTTCAGTTGGGTCAAAAACTTGCGCATATTCGTAGCGATGAGCATGTGCCTACTGGGTTAATTCCCAAGGCAATAAATGAGTACACTGGGTTGATTCCCAGGACCAAAAAGCTGATTGATGAGCCTACTGGGTTCATTCCCAAGGCAAATGAGTTCAATGGGTTGATTCCCAGGACCAAAAATCTGATTGGAGAGCCTACTGGGTTAATTCCCAAGGCAAATGACGAGGCCAGTGGGTTAAGTCCCAGGCACGATAAAATGAAAACGGAGACGGGAGTATCAGAGCAATTGATTCAATTGGTCATGCAACAACAACAGCAGATGCAGAAACAGTACGAACAACTGCAAAAGCAAAATGAGTTTATGATGACCATGTTCAGTCAGATTCTCGAACTGCAGAATCAGCAGAAGTTGAGCGTGGATCATGACCACTGCTGTAAAAAGAATGTAGCCAACGGAATCACCAACAATGACAAAGCATACATGATGTTGTTGTCCGAAAAATGGCAAAAATTCGACCCAGCCAAAAATCACAAATTCCGCACCTGGCTCAGCAGTCTGCATACCAGACTGGAGCTATGGGACCCACCGCCAAAAATCGCGGTCGAGCACATTCGTATGTGTCTGTCCGACGACGCATTGTTTGCTTTCGATCAACAGCCACAAGGAGTGCGTGAAAATTTGGAAGAGTCCATCAAGTATCTTGAGTCCATTTACGGACCAAGAAATGAGGCAATTACATCCGTGTACGAACTCGATACAGCAACGCGACAGGAAGGAGAATCTGTGCGCGCCTTCGGACTACGTCTGGAAAATTTGCTTCTTGCCACTGGGCAAAACTATCGCGGTTCGGATGGCAACTACATTCCGTTTGTCGAAACGACGTTGATCAACAAGTTTGTGCAAGGATTGCTTGATTCGTTCTTGTCGAGCAAAGCAGAGGACCAGAAGTTCAAGGGTCTCAGTTTCCGACAAATTGTGGATAAAATCCAAGTCGTGGAAGACTGCGAGAAGTACAAGCAGAAACAGTACAGTCGACAGGAAAACAAAGACAACGGCAGCAAGCCGAATTACCAAAACACGCAATATATCGGTCGATGTTACCGCATTCGACACGACATGCAACAACAAAATCATCAACAGCAAAACTATCCACCAAAATTCGCAAGATTCCGAAATTGGCATCCGCAGTTTAGAATGTCGGACGCAGAAAAGCAGTTGATTGCGAGAGTCTACCGACGAAACAAACCGGCCAAGTACCCTCGAGAAGCGACAAACGACGTGGGCAAAGCTGAGGAGGAGGACTACGACCATGGCCCGCGCGATGAAGGAAGCGTCGACGAATAGTGATGATGTGCGTGATGAAACGAAACGGTTGGAACGAAACGAAATGAAAACACAAGAAAATCTTCAACCAAAAAATCAAATCAACAAATCTCAATCAAAAAACAGTCAAATCAAATCAACAAATCTTCCAATCAAATCAACAAAACAATCAATCAACAATTCCAATCAAATAAGTGATAAATCATTTTCAATTGTTGGGGAGAAGTTGGGAACAACGATAACTGTGTAATTACATGTAATTATATTGGCTATATAAGCTGTGATAATCTGTGATCAGTGTTCGGTCTGTTTCTATTATTGTCGTTGTCGAGTCATCCTAATAAACAAACCCAAATAAACTACGTAACAACTCAAATATCTTTCTCTATCTATCTGGAAAGCTTGCTTCAGCTATCTACAGTCTATCTCGCTAATATATGCAACTCGCTGATTGGTCGGCTCCTCACGCTCCGCACCCCTGGGAACGGGATTCAGAAAATATCATGTTTTTTGTTGTTCAGCGGTTTGTTTTCATTTTTTTTCATGCCGAAAAAATTCTAAATCAAAAACTACAAAATTCCAAACGTTTGAATTGGTAAAAAATTAGTAAACTGAAGTTTTTTTGGTTGATTGACGGCGACGACGTCGTCGAGAATCTTTGCTTTCAAACGTACCGCTGGCCGCTGCTGCGTGTTCAAAACAAATTTAAGAGGCTGTCCGCGACTCAGACAGCCCGATTCCGGCCAGCCCATTTTTCGACTTTCAGTTTTCGACATTCTGATAGGGGGAATAGTTAGATATACGAAAGAAACTCTCCCAAAAAAATTTTCAGCCCCTAAGACCCACTGTGGCGAGCTGTGGGGCCTTGAGACCGAAGGCAGGTCAAGCAAAACACGATTTTTGCTGTTTTTGCACAAAAATGGCCGTAACTCTGCACTCCTTTGGCCTTATACCTTTATCCGGGTATCAAACGAAAGCGCAGAACCTGCGCTAACAGCTCAAAACCAAAAAATAAAATTTGGATAAAAATTACCTTTTTAGGGGCAAAAATGTGCAAAATTTGGGTACTCCAAAAACGGCCAAAAATGCAGTTTTTTGCCAAAAATGACCGTAAATTTCAAAATGCAAAGCAGGTAACTACAGGGCGTTATAGTCCCCGTTCATGCGCATTTCACCCATGCATTCGATTTTTCTAATCGAAGCCCGCTCATTCATTTTGATGGGCTCCAAGTTTGGTGCCAAAAAAAACGATTTTCACAAATTTGCTCTTTTTGGTCTGAAAATTGGTACTTAAGGGTTATTTTGGACGCAGAACACGATGCTAACATTTAAAAATTCGAAAAAGTGCCTATTACCCTTTAAAAACCAGGTTCCAACACTTAAAAATCCTTTTTTGGGGGCAAAATTGATTGTGGGTGACCCGGACTATAAAAACAAGGTAAAAAGTCTAAAAATTGAGCCAAAAAGTGCAGAAGAGTCTGCTAAAGAATGATGAGCAATATTATAAAAACTAATTTAAAATTTTTGTTCTGCAGAAAATCGCCCAAACTAGACAAAAATACCCAAAATACGAATTTTTGCTGTTTTTGCACAAAAATGGCCGTAACTCTGCACTCCTTTGGCCTTATACCTTTATCCGGGTATCAAACGAAAGCGCAGAACCTGCGCTAACAGCTCAAAACCAAAAAATAAAATTTGAATAAAAATTACCTTTTTAGGGGCAAAAATGTGCAAAATTTGGGTACTCCAAAAACGGCCAAAAATGCAGTTTTTTGCCAAAAATGACCGTAAATTTCAAAATGCAAAGCAGGTAACTACAGGGCGTTATAGTCCCCGTTCATGCGCATTTCACCCATGCATTCGATTTTTCTAATCGAAGCCCGCTCATTCATTTTGATGAGCTCCAAGTTTGGTGCCAAAAAAACCCGATTTTCACAAATTTGCTCTTTTTGGTCTGAAAATTGGTACTTAGGGGTTATTTTAGACGCAGAACACGATGCTAACATTTAAAAATTCGAAAAAGTGCCTATTACCCTTTAAAAACCAGGTTCCAACACTTAAAAATCCTTTTTTGGGGGCAAAATTGATTGTGGGTGACCCGGACTATAAAAATAAGGTAAAAAGTCTAAAAATTAAGCCAAAAAGTGCAGAAGAGTCTGCTAAAGAATGATGAGCAATATTATAAAAACTAATTTAAAATTTTTGTTCTGCAGAAAATCGCCCAAATTAGACAAAAATACCCAAAATACGAATTTTTGCTGTTTTTGCACAAAAATGGGCCGTAACTCTGCACTCCTTTGGCCTTATACCTTCATCCGGGTATCAAACAAAAGCGCAGAGCCTGCGCTAACAGCTCAAACTCAAAAAAAATAAAATTTGGGTAAAAATTACCTTTTTTATGGGCAAAAAATGCAAAATTTGGGTATTCCAAAAACGGTCAAAAATGCAGTTTTTTTGCCAAAAAATCACCGTAAATTTTAAAATGCAAAGCAGGTAACTACAGTGCGTTATAGTCCCCGTTCATGCGCATTTCACCCATGCATTCGATTTTTCTAATCGAAGCCCGCTCATTCATTTTGATGGGCTCAAAGTTTGGTGCCCAAAAAACCCGATTTTCACAAATTTGCTCTTTTTGGTCTGAAAATTGGTACTTAGGGGTTATTTTGGACGCAGAACACGATGCTGACATTTAAAAACTTGAAAAGTGCCTATTTCCCACTGAAAACCAGGTTCCAACATTAAAAAACCCTTTTTGGGGGCAACATTGATTATGGGTGACCCGGACTATAAAAATAAGATAAAAAGTCTGAAAATTGAACCAAAAAGTGCAGAAGAGTCTGCTAAAGAATGATGAGAAATATTATAAAAACTAATTTAAAATTTTTGTTGTGCAGAAAATCCCCCAAACTAGACAAAAATACCCAAAATACGAATTTTTAGGGTAAGTTGCCATCAGGATGCGACTTAATTGAAGAAAAGTTTTTCCGTTGTTGCTGTAAATAGACACAAACATGTAATAAAGCCTGATAAACATCATTTCTCTTTTGTTAAAAAACTAATTGAGCAAGATATTACCCACAAAATGCCTGAAATATACATTTTTCGTTCAAAATTGTATTTGCTTTGGGTCCCGAAAGGAAAAGGATGATAGAGTTTGTGTCTGACATTTTGTTATTGGGGTTATTTTTGACGCTGTACACGATGCTGACACTCAAAATTTCAAAAGTGTCTATGTTATCGAGAAAACCTGGTTTTCTTTGGTATGAGATGCAAGAAAACTTGTGCCAGTGTTACCGAATCTTGGCACCGAGGTCTAATTCGGTCGGCAAGATTATACTAATCTCCACGATTTCTGTCATTAGTTTATCATCCCGTTCGAACTTTTTAGGTTTCCTTATTGTGTTGTCTATTTTTTTATTTTGGTGTTATTCGTGTCTATAGTCATGTGTTGTCAAATATGGTGCAATGGGAATAATTGTGTGACAATCTCAGAATTGATCACCAACCAATAAGCTGCTCGGACAGACTGGGCGGCAGTGTCAACCTTCTTTTGAATCTTAGCGTCATTGATGCAAATGTGTTCGTACTGCTCAATGTCTGGGTCGTCGACGAAACGCGATGGCTTTTCGGGGTTGTTCAAGTTGACCAGATCGCCCACTTTGATGTGGATCGTTTTCACTTTGACAATTCGGTTTTCTGGAAAAAAAGAAAAAACTTGCCAAATGACAAAGACGAAACGTCCAGAAGCAAAAGGAAAACAGAAAGCATTGTCGATGTTTCTTCTGGATTGCGTGAGTTTTTGCGTGCATCGGTGAGTGCGTCTGACAGGCAAAAGCAGTTGAAGCCAGAACAAGTATCGTCTGAAACCAGTGAATGGCTCTGAAAGAACAAATTGATTTGTGCATTGTGAATTTATGCAATGAATGAACTGAACTGTGAACACATGCATGTGCAGTGTTTGTTAAGTGAGAAAAAACAAAAAACCAAAATTGACAAGTGCGGCATTGACAACTCCATCCAGTATATCAGTTTTACGTGTGCAACCTGCAAACGAAAAGGTGCAGACCAAAATTATGGCCTCAGGTTTCTGAAACAGTAGCAAAACTGAAACTGGTTTTGGAAAATCCACCTTGTTTTTTGATTTTCAACGCTGCTGTTCGACAGTGCTGACACCGTGCTGATGCAATTTGGGTTTTGTTGTTGATTTGATTCAAGTTGAACGAAAACGTCGTGTCCTCCAATTCGTTGCTATGGAACAGCGCGACTGAATATTTGCCTTTTTGACTCGGGATCCACTCAGCGACAAGCGCCATGATGCGAGTTTCTGGAATTATTATGGTGGAACTTTCAAAATCGGCGTTGGAATTCAAAGTGTGCTCTGAATTTCACTACTAGAAATAAAGTGAAAGCTAAATATGTTTCTTGAATCAACTGAATCTTTTATATTTCTCTCAATATAAATTCTCATTTAAAATGAAATTAAAACGTAATGGCAATTGGTTCTTGGATCCTATCTTTTGTATGAATCAAAACGCAAACAGAAGGAAACGACAAATAGCATAAGGATTCTTTCTTACGTAGAGCGTCTTTTTACGTGTTCGAGTAATTCCCGCTCTATAAGTTTCAAATTTCGCGCCATCAGAAAATTATGTCTCAGCACGAAATCTGCGCGCGTGTGGATACGGTATTTTTTTACGATCAAAACCCAAAAACTGTCACACTAATTTTCTCGAGCTATACGCAATGCCTCGTGCTGCGGTTGGGTGCGTTCAAAAGCTCTTTTGATGCGCAACAAATCGAGACCAAAAAAGTCGGTGACTTTGAAACTTTTTCTACAAAATTTCCATTTGCTAAAAATATGACATGTATTTCACTTTTAACTTTTGTAGTTTTTTGCAAATTTTTCTTTCACAAGGCCTAGCATCTTCGTTCCTCAACCGTTTTTGCTCATCGATAGCTCATTGTGTCCCGGTCCGCAAGCACTTCGTTTTCGTGCACACCCCAGCAAGTGTAAATGTTGTGTCTATGGAAAAAAATGGATTATTGCGTTTGCAACCACTGCGTGCGTGCGTGAATTTTTTTATGATTCCTTATTTTAGTGTGAAAATAAAAACTTATTTGTTGAGTTGTACATGTCTGTGTAGCCTGGAAGTTGGCCTTTAAAACGATACCAACCACAACTAATAGCGTTCCATATTGAAGGAGAAAACCCAGGTAACAGTATTGTTGTGCTGAAAGTTGGCTGCAACTGTGACCGGCGAAAATCTGTCACCCCGCCTTTCTCGCGTTATACACAATGCCTGGGACTGCGGTTAGGTGCGTTCGAAAGTGCAACTGATGGACATTAACGTGATGCAAAAAAACCTAGTGACTTTAAAAGCTCTCACAAAAAGTTGAGATGATCTAAAAATATGACATGTATTTCACTTTTAACTTTTGTAGTTTTTTGCAAATTTTTCTTTCACAAGGCCTAGCATCTTCGTTCCTCAACCGTTTTTGCTCATCGATAGCTCATTGTGTCCCGGTCCGCAAGCACTTCGTTTTCGTGTAAACCACAGCAAGTGTAAATGTTGTGTCTATGGAAAGAAATGGATTATTGCGTTTGCAACCACTGCGTGCGTGCGTGAATTTTTTTATGACTCCTTATTTTAGTGTGAAAATAAAAAGTTATTAGTTCAGTTGTACATGTCTGTGTAGCCTGGAAGTTGGCCTTTAAAACGATACCAACCACAACTAATAGCGTTCCATATTGAAGGAGAAAACCCAGGTAACAGTATTGTTGTGCTGAAAGTTGGCTGCAACTGTGACCGGCGAAAATCTGTCACCCCGCCTTTCTCGCGTTATACGCAATGCCTGGGACTGCGGTTAGGTGCGTTCGAAAGTGCAACTGATGGACATTAACATGATGCAAAAAAACCTAGTGACTTTAAAAGTTCTCACAAAAAGTTGAGATGATCTAAAATTATGACATGTATTTCACTTTTAACTTTTGTAGTTTTTTGCAAATTTTTCTTTCACAAGGCCTAGCATCTTCGTTCCTCAACCGTTTTTGCTCATCGATAGCTCATTGTGTCCCGGTCCGCAAGCACTTCGTTTTCGTGTAAACCCCAGCAAGTGTAAATGTTGTGTCTATGGAAAAAATGGATTATTGCGTTTGCAACCACTGCGTGCGTGCGTGAATTTTTTATGACTCCTTATTTTAGTGTGAAAATAAAAAGTTATTTGCTGAGTTGTACATGTCTGTGTAGCCTGGAAGTTGGCCTTTAAAACGATACTAACCACAACCAGTTGCGCTCGATATTGAAGGAGAAAATTTGGGAAACCTTGCTGCGCTATTGAAATTTTGCTGAAATTGTGACCGTCGTAATCTGTCACACCCACTTTCTCACGCTATACACAGTGCCTTGCGCTGCGGTTTGGTGCGTTCAGGAGCCCATAAAATGAGTTCGCTTGTTTCAATTGCAGTTTTAGTTGTTAACAACAGTCATGTCGGTTTTTAACAGCAGCATACACCAAACACGTGGTCAGAAACCAATTAAACGATAATAACCACATTCACTTATAGTCATTTCGTCTTGTTTTCATTAAATCTAATTCGATTTTTACTCAAACATGTTGTTTTCTGTGATTTTTTTTAGTGACGTTTTGGAGGTCAAAACACAAGAAGATGGTGACGGTTTGGAAAAGGGGTAATTGAGGTCACCAAAACAAAATCTGCAAAGTTCCGCCATACGGGAGTCATTCGGGAGGCGCTTGCATATCATATGTGGTTCTTCGGACTCCCTGATTGATTTAGCACAACTTTGATTTTTGAATTTTTTTTTTAATTTAAAAAAAAACAAAAATGACGATTTTTGTTTTTTTTAACAACCCTATGCCGATGGCCCGATGCCCGTGCGCGTGCGTTTTAAAAAAGAAGCGCCAGGAAGCTGAAGCTGAATATATGATAACTTGACCATCTTCATTGCCCCTCACTTTTTGGTCGGCACCCCCCCCCCCCACGGCACCATACC